>MDKH01095373.1:0-12752 GCA_005239495.1 Nicotiana undulata | reverse complement strand
TTGCGACCAGCCATTCCCCGTCCATTTAAAATCGGTCGCAATTTGGTCGGAAATTGCTAATTTACGACCGATTTCGGTCGGAAACGTCGGACGGAAAACACCTAAATTCTAGTAGTGATACCCCTTTAACTTGCATATGGAGTTAGTGCAATCCTTATGAAGTAGTACTTGATTTATACTGTTTTAATTAAAATTGGTTATCACTGTCGTCTTCTAATGGTTTGTATTTATTCATCAAATGTTTATAGAGATGTTAATATCAAGTTGTCGGCGTCATTATTGGGCAGCACCTAATGTTAAGTTCCTGCAATGAAAAAAAAAAGACCGACTATTTTCACAAGAAATACCCACGAATCACGCACGTTACAGAAAATAAAACAAATTACTTCTGTATAGAGCAATGCAGGGACACTCTGAGATGCAGCTGCAGACTATAGGCTTAGACGGATACGGACTCAGTTTCCTCTTTCCTTAGTGCTTATGTGTTATTTTCTCTTATCCAAAATCAACTTCCTATGTTGTAAAAGTATACAAACAATCTGTTTACCGTCTAAACTTTAAACTCTGATATTCTATTTTCGTATCAAATTAACTCTCAATTAGTTTTCCGCTATTAATTAATATGTACAATATACAATCCAAATAATTCCTTTCGTCCCAAAAAGAATAATGGATTTGTAACACGATGATACATCTGTTTTTCTGAATCCGTGCTTTAGTTTCTTCAGTTATTAGATCAAATCCTTATTTACAGAAAAAATATATTTTTAAAATTTATTATTGTGCGCCGCCTGGTATTGCAAACATTAGGACACAATCTGATTCGGCCCTACTCTTACACCAGCGGAAGGACAAAATCCTGAACCCCAGTGTCCTTTAGTAACCTTTAATATTTTATTATTTTGTTACTCATTTAAGTAATTTTTTACAATATTTAGAGTGCTAATATTTAAAACCTTTTCTATTGAGTAAGGGTATGAATAGACCAGATTGGTTCCGTTTTTATTAAAACCAAACCAAACTAACTAATCGGTTTGGATTGGTTTTGATTTTGTCTGATTTTTCGATCTTTTGTTATATGAATAATATGTCAATCTTACTTTGTTAAATTTTTGATAAGTAAATATATGTTTAATAAAAATTAAAAAAATTGACAAACATATGATCTATTAAAATATTCATATGCGAGAATTTTCTTAGTAACATATGATAGTTATTTTTTAGTTGTCTGACATTTAATTTCCGTTGATGTACATTTTCAAAGTTAACCGAATTTAATAATTAAAAATAATATGATACCTAAATAATGATATGTACTATTTAATTTTCAATTATCGAAATATCACTCTAAATTCGGAAAAGATATAAGAATCTAATAGATCTTAATATATGAATATGAAAAAAGAAAGAGATTGACGCATTTCAATAACACTTGATAAGAAAGTGATCATACATCACATTATTTAAAGTTAATAAATAAAGAACTTCATATTCAATTAAATATTACATCCCATAAGAGAATCCCAAATATTTTTAGATATTTTTTTAAAGAAAATTCTATATAAAATCTTAAAAGTATATATAAAACTATATATTTATATGTCAGTTGGGTTCAGGTTTTTTCACTCAATACCAAACTAAATCAAACCATATCTCATCAAAAAATTTAATCTGTTTAGCTTGACTTTTCGATTTGGTACAATTTCCGGTTTGATCTACTAATGAGTGTTGCAGAGGTCTACTCTTCCTTCCCCCGTCGAAGTCCTAGTCTCCTAGAGGTGTTAATTCTCTAGTTCTTCCATCAACTTCAGATTCTTATACCGCGTATCTTGATACCTCAAGGATAAGCATTGGTTGTGTTTTAATGCAGGAGGGTATAGTGATTGCATGGTAGCTATGATTTTTGGAAGGGTATAGAGATGATATCAGTTTGAGGCTAAACAGGCGGGGGTTATCTCCCGCGCGATGTCCTGAGGTTGTGTGATACTTAGGTGGTTTCGTAGCAATTCCTCTTTTATCAGTAATTGATATATGTTGCAATGTGAGTTAGGTCGCTTGTGGAAGTTGGCATTGGCTATTACAATGGTGTATGCGAGATTTGCAGATGATTTGAGATATCAGATGATTTGTGTATACGATCTTATAAAGGATTTAGTTTAATCTCACTGTGGTACTGTGGCGGTGATAGCGTATGGGCATTATGAGCTATTGTTTGTCTTGACCTATGTCTTTGAGCCAAGTGGGGGAGCCTGCTAATGGTAAGTTGATTGCACGATCATGTGTTGTGTTGGTCTCGGTTTGAGGGATATTGGTGAATCAGATATAACCTGCAGAGTTGGAGTCTGGAGTGACTCGGGTAATGGAAACTCTTCGATACAGGTTGTAGTGTACTTTATGGGTAGATGGGTTTATTGAATGAGTGAGTTGTAATTGTAAAAGGTATAGTGGGTACGGTGTATGATTTTGCTTGTTGTTTCAAGTGTGTAGATTACTTCCTAGTATGTTGGTGTGCAATGGGGCCAGGTCGTTCTGTCCTCTTGATCATGGTAATTGAGATTTGCGTAGAGTGGATGACTCTCGAGAATGGTTCCGATGGATTCAAGGTTAGATGTAATAATTGGGGAATCTTCAGGATGTGTATTTGGCTAGAAACTAAGGTCTACATTGGAGGGTATCGATATTTGTGACATTTTTACATTATCATGGATTCTACATATCAGTATCAGGGAAGTGAAGGTAATGACTTTAGATTCGCAGGAAGTCTATGCAGGGTAAGTATTTTGAATGTGGTACTTTTGGGGATATCTGAGAGAGTATTCAGCGGCTTACGAGCCTTAGGTGGTACAGTCTTATGCTTGGGTCTCGTGTGGTGAGACTAGGTTAAGATTTGCGGTATTATGGCAAGAAGAAGTATCAATTCGAAGGTCAGTCAGAAGGAACTTTGATAAATAGGACAGCTTGGTAGTAGGTCGGATCGGCATGATAAGGGATATTATTAGTTCCTTGAGTATGAGATAATGAGTTTTTACAGGTGTTTCTTGGCAATGTTCTTGGGTTTTGGTGACCTGCGTAGCTTGGTTGAGTTAGAAGGATTCAGTCCTGACGGTTTGGTGTTGTACAAATGGAATTCAGATAGTTTTGGATGGTTTCTACTACGCCTAGAGATGTGTAATTTCTACTGGAGTGAGGAGCATGTGATGTATAGTGATTTTGCTTCTAGATGGGATCAAATGTAAAGTTCTTGGCTAGTTGGCTGCGTAGTTGTTTGTGGCGTGGAAGGGAACATGAAATTCTCAAATTTATCATAGAATGGAGTGGCGTATGCGGTATGTTGTGGAGTTGAGATTTGCATATGTGAGATCTCGATTTAGTTCTGGAAGGAAGGTAAAATTTCTCAGGCATCATGGCAGTTTCATATGACTAGGTAGATGATATCACCAATTGGGTGGCTTGATGAGGGTATACATTTCAGAAAGGTCAATGTGCGGAGTTAAGGGTGCTTCACCGGTATTGACGCCCTCTTGTTGGATCGACTGCTGATATTCAAGGTTATTGGGTGGCACAGAGGAATTCTGGGGGGTATCCCTCATGGAATGATTGAGTATTAGAGACATGTTATATATTTGAGTGGTGGAGTTGGGATCAAATATGGTAATTGGTGCGCTTCATGGACTTCGAGACTGGGAGTTTCCATAAACAGATTATTTTGTGGTTGTGGACTGTGAGGATGCGAGCACAGCTAGTCAAATGTTAGTATATGTCATGATTAAATCATTGTGAACTTTCGAAGTGTTATCTATCTGTTGTGGGTGACCAGAGTTGATTTAGGGTTATTGGTAGGCCAGTATGGGTGCGTGTTCTGCACCGGGTCAGAATTGTTGACTCCGAATTGCTATTGTCGAGGGGTGTACCATTCGATTGTCGTTGAGCTTATTCATATTCTGGAGTGATCTATGAGTTACCCTTCGGTGTTGCGGGGGGTGGTGATTGTTGGTTATATGCACATATGGTGCGGATTTATTTGTGCTTTATAGCGGGATTTGAGTAAAGTAAATAATTGGGCATTGCGGGATTGAGACGTATTGGTTATGTTCCTTCTGGTTCGGGTGGCATGGTATCGTCCGATTCCCCTGTGGTTATGGCAATGCACTTTGAGTACTTGATGTCGAATTTTGCATGATTTTGAGCAAGGTGGCTTGGAGCATGTCATGTGGACCAGCGTTTGGATGGGATCACACTTTGTAGAGGAGTTAAGTAGAAGTATGATCCTTGGTGTCGGATTCGCGTGTTTTGGTTTTACGATGTATACCAGGCTCTTAGCGTGGGTTGTGATGGTACTTGTTGAGCTGGCAGGGATGGTCCTCTCGTGTGAATCTTTTATATAATTTGATTACATTAGGATGTTGCTATTGAGTTCACGAGTTGCACATCTTATGGATTTGAATTGTATCGATGTGTCATGTCATCAGAGTGGTCGTGTTGGATGAGAAGAGGTCATTGGACCTAGAATGAATACTGTCAGAATTGACTACAACATAGTTGGAAGGATAATATCGGGAGTCAGCTTAGTAATCTGCTATAATTCCTGTCTGGGAAGGGGGAGCTTCATGTCTGACTGATCGGACACATGGTTGCTAGTTTCTACGTGTTTCTTTCATCATCGGCAATATATGAAAGTGTTAGTGCTACGCATTTCTTGATAAGAGGATATGTACCGGTATCGGGTTGTTTGGAGCAGCTATTGTGATTATGAGTTATTGCTATGGGTGTTTGAGTCATGTGGTATATTATGTGATTACATCTTGGGTGACGGATATGGCTTGATACATCGTGTTCAGACTTGTTCTGTTTATAGTTGTGGAATTTTGATCTTGTAAATTATTTCAGAAGTGGAGATTTGGTTTTAAGGTCTATTGGTTAGGATTGGATTTCAAAATTTCAACTGTGTTATGCTATTGGACCTATATGGGTTAGGGTGATGTGGGATCACCCCCGAGTATGTTCATGGTAGGTTACACGGCAATTTTGGTGGTGTTTGGAACAACTCTAGGCACGTTCGAGGACGAACGTATGTTTAAGTGGGGGAGAATGTAATGACCCGGTCGGTCGTTCCGTGAGATTAGTCATGTTTCCCCTATTTCACCCTTGTCATGTGTTAATCAACCTAATTATGATGTGTTGGGTCAGTTGATTCGGGTTCGGAGTGGTCGTGGTGAGAATTGAGACACTTAGTCTCTTGAATTGGCTTAATAGTTAGAAAAGTAAATTGGGAGTTGACTTATTGGTAAACGACCTCAGAATGTAGATTTTATGACTCGGATAGCTTCGTTAGGTGATTTGGGACTTATGATTGTATTCAGAATGTGGTTTTGATGTCCGGAGTAGAATTAGGCTTGAAATGGCAAAATTGAGTTTTTGGTGACTTTCGGTCGGCAATGCAAAATAGGCTCTCGGGGTCGGAATGGAATTCTGGAAGTTGGAGCAGGTTTGTAGTGTCATTTTGGATATGTATGCAAAATTTCAGGTCAATCAGACGTGTTTTGGGTGGTTTCGGCATCATTGGCAAAATTTAAAAATCTCAAAGTTCATAGGCTTGAATCTGATGTGATTTTGGTGTTTTGGCGTTGTTTTGGGTGTTTCGAAGGCTCGACTAAGTTTGAATAAAGTTATGGGATGCGTTGGTAGGTGTTGTTGAGGTCTCGAGGGCCTCGTGTGAGTTTCGGGTGGTTAACATATCGACTTTTGGACTTGGGAGTTGACAGTTTTGCTGGTTTTTGGTTGCAGACATTTTCTCTTTCGCGTTCGCGTAGGTAGTGTCGCGTTCGCGAAGGGTTATGGGGGTTGGGGGCTTTTTCTCTATGTGTTCGCGAAGATGTTCCGCGTTCGCGTAGGTTTGGCCAGTGGAAGGTACGCGAACGCGGGTAGTAGAACGTGTTCGCGAAGAAGGGAAGATGGATCAGTTGGGCCCCAGGGGGTTGACCTATGCGTTCGCGTAAGGGGTCCGCGTTCGCGGAGGAGAGGCTTGGTAACCCTTCATGTTCGCATGGTATTGGACGCTTTCGCGAAGGTCATTGTGGAGTCAGGTCGCGTTTGACCTACGCAAATGCGAGGATAAGGCCGCGTTCGCATACAAAGACCTGGGCAGAGTATTTAAGCAGTGGCCTTCGTGATTTTCAGCTCATTTTTCACCATTGTTGAGCGATTTTGGAGCGTTTTGAGAAGGATTGAAGAGGGAATCGATGGGAAACACTTTGAGGTAAGATTTTTGACTTCAATACTCGATTCTATGTTGATTTCTATGTAATTAAGCCTGAAATTAGTGGGATTTAAACCCAAAATTGGGGAAGTTAGGGCATGGGAAAATTGGAGACTTTAATTGAGGAATTGAAGGGGCAATTGTGGTCCGATTTTGATATTCTTGGTATGTATAGACTTGTGGGAGGATAAGGATTCAGGTTTTGTGATTTTTATCGAATTACGAGACGTGGGCCCGGGGGTCGGGTTTGGCCAATTTCGGGAGTTTTTGTTAATTTTGATAAGTTTTGAATGGGCTTCATTCCTTAGCATATATTAATGATATAAATCTGATTTTTGGTAAATTTGGAACAATCGGAGGCCGAATCGTAAGGCAAGGGCATTGTGGGCTAGGATTTTAGCCGGTTTGAGGTAAGTAACGTTTCCAAACTTGGTTCTGAGGGTTCGAAACCCCGAACTACTTGTTATGTGTTTAGAATTGGTGACGCACATGCCAAGTGACGGGCGTGCGGGCGTGCACCGTGAGACTTGTTCCCTGGTTCGTCCCAGGGCACCATGTAGTGATTATTCCCTGATGATATATGTGCTTCTATCAATGTGAATAAGGTGAGCATGTTAGGAATCATGATAAATTTTGTATATTAAGGCTTCACGCCGAAAATGCTGAGACCCGAGTGGTTGTATATTGCTGTCTCTTTATGTGTTTATTTGATTTCATATACTCAGTCCTATCATAGCATATCATTTCATGCCTCGGTCTCGGTAATTGTTAATTTTACATATTTATCATTGTTTTGGGCGAATTCATGCATCTGTGAGCCCATGTGAGCGAGACTGGAGAGAAATGACCGAGTGAGGCCGAGAGCGTGTTATTGAGATAGTTACAAGGTCGAACTTCACACTGCAACGATACTTTAATCATGCCTTCGTTGGCTTGATATAGCGCTTGGGCCAATAGGGCCCCTCCGGAGTCTTTACATCCCCAGTGAGCGCATTGATATTGAGGGATGGATCTTCCCTGGGCATGGATCTTGTCCGAAGTTGATGATATTGAGGGATGGATCTTCCCTGGACATGGATTTTGTCTGAATTTGATGATGTGAGAGATGGATCGTCCCTGGACATGGATCTTGTCCGAGTGTTGCATTCCGGAGATGGATCTTCTCCGTGGGGCTGGATTGGCCTTTTCCTCAGTACTGAGCGGTGTCTATGCATATTCCAGGATGGATCTTGCCTAGGCCTGAGAGCCATATATAGTACTGAGTGGACTTCTTTGGGAGTTGTGAGCACTATGTGCATTCCCACACTGTTGATATGTTGGCATGTAGAGCATATTAAGATATATCTGGCATATTCTGTTGTTATTTTATGATAAACTGTGAACATGTCTAAATTTGTACGTTGATTATTATAATTGTTGAGGATTAGTCCGTTACTACCTCTCAGCCCATAGTTTGGGTTCGTTACTTTTGAGTTGGTGTACTCACGTTACCCCCTTTACCTTGTGTGTAGATCCAGGTTCATCGGGACCCGGTAGCGGTTGCTGATTTGCTCCCAGAGTTTCTTTTGGAGTCTTCGAGGTAGCAGCTGGCGATCGCAGCCTTGTCTTCTCCCTCTTTATCCTCCTGTCGAATTTTTATTATCTCAGACTATGTTGTCTATTTTTTTGTATTTCGACATCCTTATGTTGTAGTAGCTCATAACTCGGTGACACTAGAATCTGGGGTTGGTTTTTATTGTATTTTAATGATGTTAAACTTCCGAATGGCTTATTATTGACACTTTTGTCCCGGAGTCCATCAATTTTCTGAAAACAAATCCTTATTTAAACAAAATGTGTGGCTTTCCTGATTTCACGACTGGCGCCATCACGGCCGGGTGTTTTGGGGTCGTGACAATATACCTATCAAAAGTGCTTTCTTCCTCCAATATGGGACAATGTCCCTTTGCCAATGAGGGAAATTCAAATATTTCATTTTTCCTCCATTTCCCATTCACCCTCTTTAAGTTATACCAAGATTAAAATTAAGCTACACCAAGCTCAAAGACCAACAACCCCCCACATGAATGGGGAATGACTATAAAATAAAGGAATGCATGGACGCGCGTGTGTTTTACATGCAAGAATTAATTGCATCTGGATAAGTAGCTTTACTTTTGAACTTTCCGTAATGAACTTATATCGGATATACTCGGTCAATCGGTAGATTTGATATCTTTGAACCGTCAAGCTTACCTAGACAACATAAGTCACACAATCAATCCTTAACCATCTATGGTTCTCACAGTTGTGTTCGTTTCAGCCATGAGCACCGCCTGGTTTCATGAGTGCTTAGAGAATGGGCCTTTACTTTCATTCCCCTTGAAGCGACTTACACTTCACACTCACATAGGTGATTCCTAAACGTGTAATCCTAAAGACACACTATCTGGTCATATCCTGCCAGACTTAGCAAATCATTAAAAAGCTTTAAGCTTTATTGACTCATCAAAAAGCCTTAATGCTTTACCTCAATTTTTTGAACATTGTATTCATCACGAGAATGAGTTGAGTTATTTGACAATGTTGAACCATCATTCATAACTTTGTTTGATCTCTTTGAACCTAGCTCTTGGAATCGCCAGTCTGCTAGGTAGAGTTACCGCCACGATGACTTGTCCTTGGCCTTAACCCCATTCCCTTTGATGATCTTTCAACTGCCTCTCTAGATAGGCCTTTTGTAAGTGGATCCGACACGTTATCTCTTGACTTTACGTAGTCAATTGTGATAACACCACTAGAGAGTAGGTGTTTAACAGTATTATGTCTCCGTCGTATATGACGAGATTTTCTGTTATACATAACGCTTCTAGCTCTGC
The DNA here is from genome assembly GCA_005239495.1 of Nicotiana undulata. Classification (NCBI taxonomy): domain Eukaryota; kingdom Viridiplantae; phylum Streptophyta; class Magnoliopsida; order Solanales; family Solanaceae; genus Nicotiana; species Nicotiana undulata. The sequence goes on along the minus strand of MDKH01095373.1, from coordinate 3,638 downwards.
CTATTGCCGCTTGACTGTCACAATGTATACAAATAGGTGCCAAAGGTTTGGGCCAAAATGGAATATCTTTTAAGAAATTTCGATGCCATTCAGCTTCTTCACCGGCCATATCTAAAGCTATGAATTCAGATTCCATTGTAGAACGGGCGATGCACGTTTGTTTGAATGATTTCCAAGACACTACTCCACCCCGAATTGTGAAAACATATCCACTCGTGGATTTAACTTCAAATGATCCGATGATCCAATTTGCATCACAATATCCCACGATCACGGAGGGATATTTGTTATAACGCAAAGCATAATTTTGGGTATGTTTCAGATACTCCCAAACTCGTTTCATTGCCATCCAATGTATTTGATTGGGATTACTTGTAAACCGATTCAGTTTGCTAATAGCACATGCTATATCTGGTCGCGTACAATTCATGATATACATCAAACTTCCCAATACTCTTGCATAATCCAGTTGTGAGTCACTTTCACCTTCATTCTTTTGAAGTGCATAACTCACGTCAATTGGAGTCTTGGCAATTTTGAAATTCAAATACTTGAACTTGTCAAGTACCTTTTCAATGTAGTGAGACTGTGATAATGCTAGACATTGTGGAGTCTTGTGAATTCTGATTCCTAAGATCACATCAGCAACTCCTAAGTCTTTCATGTCGAATTTTCTAGTCAACATGCGCTTTGTAGAATTTATATCTGCCATACTTTTTCTCATTATCAACATGTCATCAACATATAAACAAACAATGACTTCATGGTGTCACGCCCCAAAAAAAAGACAAGGGACACGACCGACACTCGACCGGGTAGCCACAGTCAAGCGGACCTGGATTCCTTTTTCCCTCCCACGCATTACCCGAGATTTCCGATGTACATTATTCAACTGTAATTAAGACGCATTCTTACAATTTGAAATTTAACCATAGAATTCTGTCATTACCAACATGTAGTACAATACTTACAAAATATACATAACACCCAGTTTTACTTTACGTGGTCTACAAGTCATACTGCCCAAAATACATAAGTACATAACCCACACTTCCTGTCTACGGAGCCTCTAAGAGTACGAAGGAGTTATATATAATACTTGCCAGTAACAAGGCTCCGGCTATACCTTACACAAATACCAAAATGAAAATCCGGAAGAAAAGGTGGCATGAACCACACTGGGCCCCGAGAGGAGAGGGGCTCACCAAATCAGCTAATAGGACGTAGAGGAGGCACTACTGTCGGTGGGCTGGAGTACATGCTATAGAACCACCTACAATCATCACAAGAATGTAGCGCCACCGGAAAAGGGACGTCAGTACATTTGAATTGTACTGGTATGCATGAACAAACTTTACTCTAAGTAAACTCAATAATGCACAGGCAAGAGACAGACAGAGAGTCACACAATCACTGCACAAGATATAGAAAGATACACAATGGAAGTTCCACAATTTTCACTTCATCATAATCACAATCTCAATTCCACCCTTGTCCCTTCTCACATTTCACCCTTATTTCTTCTGTTGCGGCGCGCAACCCGATCCCACCTGACAATCACAATCATTTGTTGTGTTTCTGTTGCGGCGTGCAACCCGATCCCACCTGACAACTGTTGCGGCGTGCAACCCGATCCCACCTGACAATTACAATCACACCCTTATCACTTCTCACATATCACCCTTATCTCCCCTGTTGCGGCGCGCAACCCGATCCCACCAGACAATCATATCTCATATCAACAATGACAGTTCACAATTCAATCACAGAAAATTTCAGCAATAGGAATATAGCTTCTTTACAACCCACAATACGTATAAAAAAAAAATCGTGCCACAAAAAACCTTCTCAAACAGTGAATCATATACGATATTTCCAGAGCCTTTTAGTTCAATTACATCACACCACAACTCCTTTTCGTTACTTGTTACACAGCCTTTAGCATATACATTCATACTCTTGGATTCATTATCCTACTAGCATCATTTCACATAGCGTGGTAGTGTGGTGATCAACTAAAGACAGACAAGTAATACACTTCTCACTTCAACATAATTCGGACGACCAGTTGCTCATATTCATAACAATACACGTACCGTATGCTCGAACACCACAAGTGATTTTACAAAGATTAAAGTTAGCCATACATACCTGGAGTCGAGTTTCTCTTTTTTAACTTTTACTCACAAATCACCGAACCGACTAGTACCGTCAATCTAGTTCACAATTAAACATATTCAACTTAGAATTGGAAGTCATGCATGCAATTCAGACTCTCTCAAGTATTTTGCCAAACATTATGTGAACCCATTAGATTACCAACCCTATCTCTGTAAAGTTTAACCCAACCCACTCCCTCTCACTATATTAACACCATTATTAAACATGCATGCAAGGTCTTAGTTAATATTTTCAAGAGTCAATCCATGCCAACCCTCCCTTTGTTTAAAATCAGAAAATTAATGGAAAGAAAAAAAAGGGGTTGGGAACCCTTACCTGCTAGAATGAGGAAGAAAGAGATTACTCAAAATACCAGGCCCGAGAGACTTTTAAAATCACTTTGATGGAAGGACCACTTCTTCTCTCAAGAACTCTCTTTTCCTTCTCTCTATTTTATTTAGAAAACTTGTTAAAATGAAAGGGGGCAAGGGTTAAATGAAACTGGGGTCGGGTATAAAATTTAGAAAATTAACAGACCGTGTCGAGTATGCGGTCAGGAATGCGATCGTATTCCTGACACGAGGTCTGCATATTGGACTGCAGAATGGCCCCAGGTGAGCCAATTTGAAAATATTCTACCCGTGTATGCGACCACTATGCGGTCCGCATACACGTTATGCGATCGCATTGTGCGTCGCATAACACCCCTTCAGCTGGGTAGTGATCTGCCTGTGTATGCGACCATTATGCGGTCCGCATACACGTTATGCGATCGCATAGTGCGTCGCATATCACCCAAATTTCTGGAAAAATTAAGTTCTTTCAAATCCCGGGGGTACTTTTACAAAATCAAGGTCCGTTTTAAGAATTTCCACAGAGTTAACAACTCGGGGACTTATTCGGGCATTATTTTAAGCAAGAAATTTTACGGGTCTTTACATTCTGCCCCCCTTAAAAATCATTCATCCTCGAATGAGGATTTTGGAAATCATTTGGTTTTTGAAAATATGATATGCAAATTTCCCAATTTACACTAACTTCAATATTTTCAGAAAACTTCTCCAGAGGTTCCCTTGTAATTAGGCCTATCTACCTGTCAGAGAGCCCTCGAAACACATTTCCAAGAATCATTACACAATTTTTGTTATCCCTACAACTGGTATACCATTCGTTACCTCAACACTTGCACATATCCAATTACCCTGACAAATACATATGGCTCATTCTCTTTTCATCACAAATTGGCATGAGATTCAATTAGTGGCACCTAATTTGCACATAACTTTGGGCCATTTCAGTGCGCCCCATACAATTCAATCACCTCAATAGATCATAGACAATTCTTTTAACCATTACCAATCTACACTACCATTAATCACTTGCTTAGCACATTTGTTTCACGAAGCTTTTATTTGCTTTAAAGGTGTCACACCACCTATTTAACAATTTTGTATACAGTTTTAGCACGCATTGGAAAG
>ML275223.1:40518-57397 GCA_005239495.1 Nicotiana undulata | reverse complement strand
CATTTAACAATACAAAATCTAATGAGAAAAGGCTAAAATGAGTGGTAAAAGCACCACTCATCACTTCTCTCATCAAGGAAGCCTCTCCCAGACCTGCACGAATGCAAAACATAAACACAGGGAATGAGGACACAATCGGGGATATTTCTTCTGAAAGATTCAATTACAACAAGAGTAAGGACTCAATGTGATTCTTAGATTCCTATCGAGCCTTATCCAGATCGCGCCACACGTGCTCAACATACGGGCAAGTCAAAACTAGCTGGCTAAACCAGCCTGGAAGATCCTTAATCGCGCCAGGCTACACCGCGACAAATGCATCAGCGGAGGAAGTTAGTTCGTGGGGAAATTGTTCCAAAAGAAAAAGATAATACTTAATTAACGTATTCATTTACGTTTCACGTTCCACTTTTCAGAGAAAATGCATCTTCTCCACTAGAATCAGGTCTGAGGTCCTAAATCGGATAAAATGGCTCATCCACCCTCAGTCCCTGAGCTCGTCAGTTCAAGCAAAGAAAGCTTTTGAGGCCCCACGTTGGAGCTTAATCAGGCCACCACAAAAGAGTCGGGGACTGTACATTCTAATCAAGTGATCAAGGGTAAAGAGCATCCCTTCGACCATGTTTGCAAAGTGCCTAATCATATAAACAATACGCCAAAACGACGGATCGATTTGGCCGAGAGTCACTCGATATTGTTTGTAGAAATCAAGGATCACGGGGTCAATTGAAGCGAGGATGGATTCACCGGACCAAGAGTAAATGGATAGGTATGCACACTAAGAATCCTGGCCTTGTATGTCGTTATGGCCTCTCCCCGAGAGGGAAGTTTCACCAGCACCGCATCCCCCCAGCCAAAGTCGGCCTTCACCCTCTCGATATCCGTTAATAAACTAATATATCAGGACATGGGTTCACACCATTTCGGTTTCAATGAAGGCTTGTCAATATTGAAATTGGAGCTCGTTTCATAAGGTCCTGGGATGCACTCCTCGAGATGAGGAGGTAATGTTGCCTTTCCCTTAGACGAGCGTGAAGAAGAAGAAGGCTTATCGTCTTAAGGGACAATTTGGGAAGTCTTCGCCATTCTTGTTGAAAGACTTCAGAGGGGAGAAGAAAATGTAATTAGAGAAAGAACACAAGAGAGAAGTATGAAGGGATCTTTTGAAGGCTTGAAGATGCACTGAAAAACAAGGTGCGAAAGAAGAAGTATTTATAGGGGCAAGTCATGTACGTTGGGGAAGGCCAAAAGACATCCAACCGCCGTAATCAATTCAAAGGCTTTTCAAGGGCTGCGTGAACGTGGCCTTTGAACACCATTTTGTCACATCAATCGCTTGATATAGTGTAACTGACGTAATAATTGAAGCATTGAAGGGCTGAGAATTCAAATTGTTTCTTTTCTTTTCATTCCCAAAAATGCGGGGACTATCTGTATACGGTAAAAACTGGGAATGGCAGATTTTGAGGTTTCTACGACATACCGAGCCTGGTCTCGATGGGGTCAAAGAAAAATCCGAGGGTCAACCCCGAGGTGAATTCCTCGAAGAGAGATATTGAGGTATCGATTTACCTCGAGAAAGAGTAAAGATTGTAGCCCGTCATGGAAAGGCGCGGGAATCCAAAAATGCGTGGTTAAAGTTGACAACGCCAGCAAAAATAGTACAAGTCTGTACCGGACAATTAATAGTTGTACCAGTAATATTTCTTTGTAATAATTACACATTTACTTGTTGGGATTCCCCCTCCTATATAAAGGGGGCCCTTGTCATTTTTTGGGCACATGATATTCAATACCAAGAACATGAACATTCTCTGCTCTCTAACTTAAACATACTCTACAATCGTTCCTTAGAGTTATTGCCTCCATTTATTCCGTTTCATTAATATTTCTTCATTTATTGCTCATTATTGATCATAAACGGTCATATTCGAGGCCCTCTTAACTGTTATTTCTTCATCGATCATCCCCACTCAAGTGGACTAGCTCGACCTCGAGGCCCAGCTTCGGCCAGCTCGAGACCTCATCACACGATCGTTTGGTTTGGAAGTCATTACTGTCCTTTGGTTTTACCCATTTTCATAACTCAGACTTAGCATCTATTGCCTAACAATTGGTATTAAAATAAATCACATATTCTTAGAACCACAAAATCAAATATAATTGTAATTACCATTTTCAAGGTAAACATTGTTTGTATGTAGACCCTGCATTTTGTAGTCCGAAGGGCATTACATTGTAGCAATATGTTCCATACTTCGTGATAAACGAAGTCTTTTCTTGGTCCTCTGGGTTCATTTGAATTTGATTGTAACCGGAGTAGGCGTCGAGAAAGGTAAAGATCTCGTGGACGGTCGTAGCGGCAATCAAACGATCGATGTTAGGAAATGGAAATGAGTCTTTAGGGCATGCATTGTTCAAATCTTTGTAGCCTACACACATTCTAACTTTGTTTCCCCTTTGAGGGACTACTACTACATTAGCTAGCTATTAGGGGTATTTTACTTCCCTAATGGACTCTATCTTGAGAAGTTTGGTTACCTCGTCTTTTATGAATGCATGTTTTACTTCAGACTAGGTTTCTCTTTGCTTCACTGGTTTAAATCTGAGATCGACACTCAGTCGATGGGTGGTTATCTTCGGTGGGATCCCTATCATATCTAAGTGGGACCAAGCAAAGAAATATATGTTATCGATAAGGAATTGAATGAGTTTTTTCTTGAGTTCGGGGGTTAATCTCGTCCCCAGGTATACCTTTCATTCGGAAGATGCTCGATCAATATCACCTACTCAAGTTCCTCGATCATGGACTTTATCGCATCTGACTCCTCGGGGGTGATGAAAGCTTGAGAGGTAAGGAAGTCCTCTTCTTCGTCCTCGACCACATGTTCCTCGGGCCCAACAGAATATATAGACTGTGATTGCTATTTAGCTACCTGTTTGCCCTTGATGCTCGACCTTTCCCATGTAGATGGCGTTGATATTGGTGTCATGTCGTGGACTGCAAACATCTCCTTTGTTGCGTGTTGCTCTCCATATACCGATTTTACGCCACTTTTTGTTGGGAACTTCATCATTGGACGAAGGGTTGATGGAACTGCCCTCATGCTATGGATCCACTTCCTTTCAAACAAAGCATTATACCTCATGCCACATTTGATGACATAAAACTTTGTGTCTTGTATGGTTCCGGCTACATTCACTGGGAGGATGATTTCCCCCTTCGTTATTTCACTTTCCATGTTGAAGACATTCAATACTCGAAATGCTGATATGATTTGGTAAAGCAGCCCGAACTGCTCCACGACCCTCGATCTGATTATATTCGCCGAGTTACCTGGATCCACAAGAATACGCTTAACTTGAACCTTATTTAAAATAATAGAAATTACCATTTCATCATTGTGTGGCTGAGACAAGCCTTCAGTGTCTTCCTTATTGAATGTGACGGTGTTCTCGGGCATGTAGTCCCGAGTCCATTTCTCCCTTATGATCGACACTTTGTTGCGTTTGAATACAGGTCCCTGTAGGACGTCGACTCTGCCGATGATCATATGAATAACATGTTGAGGTTCCCCTCGTTCGTTCTTCCGATTGGCGTCTCTTTCTCTAAAATGGTTCTTGGACCTATCGCTGAGAAATTCCAGAAGATGCCTCTCATTGAATAATCGGGCTAACTCCTCTCTAAGTTGTCTTCAATCCTCGGTCATGTGCCCATGTGTACCGTGATGCTTACACATCAAGTTGGGATTCCTCTGAGAAGGGTCAGTTTGTATGGGTTTAGGCCACCTGATATCCCTAATTTTACCAATGCCAGAGACGATACCCGAGGCATTAATGCTAAAATTGTACTCTGATAATCAAGGTGCCTCTGCCGGTCCTTAGTGCCTATCGAACCCAGTCTTACTCATGAGTCCCCGAGAATGTTGTCCTCGATCTACTTTTTTATCATTTTGAGGTACGTTGCGCCTCGAGCTGTCTCTTCACTCTTCGACGTATGGCTGATACCTCTCCTTGTTCGGTCTTGGTTCCCTGTCCACATCTCTTGAATCTTTTGTTGCTAACCTGTTTGGATAAGCTAAGGCCTAGGGGGCTCCCAGCTGATCATCTTCAGCCCTAATCTTCGACCGATATCTGTTATGCACATCCGCCCAAGTCATGGTGGGGTACTCGATCAAGTTTTGCTTCAACTGCCTCGATGCTATCGAGCTCCGTTCATGTAGCCCCTGAGTGAAAGCTTGAATAGCCCAGTCATCGGAGGCAGGTGGTAACTCCATCCGTTCCATTTGGAACCGGGATACAAATTCTCTTAACATCTCATTGTCCCTTTGTTTAATTTTGAATACGTCCGACTTTCTTGTTGCAACCTTTATAGCATCAGCATATGCCATTACAAACGAATATGCCAACATGGAAAACGAATCGATAGAGTTCGGGGGCAGGTTGTACCAAATCATGGCCTCTTTGGACAAAGTTTCCCCCAATTTTTCAGTAGAACAGACTCGATCTCGTCGTCCTCCAAATAGTTTCCCATTATACCACAAGTATATGTAGTAATATGCTCGTTGGGATCTGTGGTCACATTGTATTTGGGTATGTCCGGCATACGAAACATCTTCGGAATAGGCTTCGGAGCCTCACTCGGGGGGAAAGGTTTTTGCATAAGCTTTTAGAATCCAGTCCTTTCAAAACCGGAGGTGCTCCTGGTATTTGGTCGACCCTCGAGTTGTACGTTTCCACCCTGTCATCGTTGTCCTCAATCCTCTTTGTGAGATCTTTGAGCATTCTCATGATTGTGGGGTCAGCTCCTGATCCATATTGCTCAACCTCTCCGGGAGTGGTTCAACACGATGAGTAGTTTCTGGTCCCACCACGCTCGGAGTCTTTTGCTGACTTTGCAACTGAGCGATAGCAATCTGTTGCGCTTGTAACATTTCCAAAATCACTTGGAGGCTGACTTCTCCATCTCCTCGACCCTGTGTTCTTTGTCCATCGGGTTGAACTTCTCCGCGTACGCTTCCTCTGACGTCAGTGCCCAAGTCGACGTTTAAAGCAATGTGTGAACCAACATCGAATAGGTTAGGAACTGGTGCTACCCCAGGGTTAAGTGGTGGTACACCGGCCCCTGAAGTTGTTGCATTATCATTTTCCCTATGGAATTCGAGGCCGTCATTACCATGCACTGGTGTGTTTGCTGAGTTCGACATGTTTTAGCCTGAAATCAAAGAGTCTTTGACAAAAGAAAAGTGTGAAGAATAACGTGTGTTGTCAGAAAATTAGTACTGAAATAATCATTATTATCCTTTGCCCCACAATGGGCGCCAAACTGTTTACCTCGAAAATACGAGTAACAATTAAATTTGATTTGTGGTTTTAAAGATATGTGATCTAGTCCAATACTAATTAATAAGCAAGTAATATAGAGTAAATATTAGAGGAATCAACGAGCCAAACCAGTGATACTTGGGCAATGTGGACCTCGAGCTCGATGACCTCGAGGTGGGTTAGAGGCGATAAAGCAAGAACCGTAAAGTAAGAGCAATAAAACTAGAGAATAATTCTGAAGAACAATGAGCGAGAAAGTAAGATAGTATATTATTTGCCAATGATTAGATGATCTTTACAAATGATTGGGGTCCCCTTTATATAGGAGGGGAAACCTTAAATAAGGTACATTTCTATTTACAGTAAAGAATCCTATTGGTACAGCTGTATAACCACCTAGTACGGATTTGTACTAATTCGTACAAATCTATCCCGAAATTTTCGCCATGATCTTTGGGGACGTGGCGAGAATCTTGTCCTTTCCGTAACAAACTCATAACGGCATTATTTGGCATCGATCGTATTTTGCTCCGACGTTCATCGAGCACTTAGGCCCTCGAGCCCATTATTCCGTGTTCGAGCCCGAGCTCGACCTCCACCGGACTTCTGCCCTCGATGCAACTTCTCGAGCCTACAAAATAAGGGCGTGGGATTTTTAGCGTATACACTCATGTCTTTTAAGTCCATATCTTCTAAATGTTTAATGTGAATGTTTATGAGACCTTATGCCTTATTGTCCTCTGTATATTCTCTATATATAATAAATCCATATTTTGGTTTCACGAAGACCCCTTCGACGTGTTTATCCCTTCCTTCCCAAATTTGGAGTAGAAATGTCGTAAAAGAATAAGTGGAGATCAAAGAAATCGTTAACCGTATGCCTTATTATCCCTTGCATGTGTTTATAATCCCAAAAGTAATTTTTTTTCTTCTTAGTACTTCTCATTATTGTCAATCGATTGGCTGAGTGCGTCCCAAAAATGCACCTTACATGGGTGTTTTTTTTTTTTGGTCGTGTTGTTTTTCTTGTAATGATTAAAAAGTAGAATGATTATTTTAAAGAAAAATCATGCGCTCATACCAGTATCTTTTTTAACCCAAAATTAGATGTCTGTGGATCACATATGTGTGTTTTAACTCTAATCATATGCCTATTTAAAGCGTACAAACTAAGGTTGAGGAAATGAGCTATTTGCAACGTACCTACTACTTACCCTCATACCCCCTTGTTTAACTTTCCTATAGTAGAAAGAAAGGTTGAGGAAATGAGCTCTTTGTTTGTCATGTGCCAGGCCCAGCTTCTCACACCCAAGAGCTCTAATTTGGGTCTTCGATCATCATCTCCATCTCCAATGAATTCATCATTATTTTGCAAGATTTCAAACTCATTGAACCTGGAAAAGAATAATATCCAACTAATTATCCCAAAACATGTAGCTTTGATTATGGACGGAAACAGAAGATGGGCTAAGGCTCAAGGTTTACCTGTGCAAGAGGGCCACAAATTTCTTACTCCTAATCTCAAAAATATTTGTAACATTTCTTCCAAACTGGGAATACAAGTTATCACTGCTTTTGCTTTCTCTACTGAAAATTGGACCCGTTCCCAGGTACTCATCCTACGTTGCAACTCCAAGATTAAATTGTTAGCTTAATTTTGAACTTTGAAATGGACCTACGATATTGATTGTTTGAATAATATATTTTCGCTTATCATGATGGCAAGCATGTTCTGACTTAATATATGAATCTATTTTCTAATTCGATTAAGTTGGACGCCAATCGATATTAATAGTAACGAAAGCCTCACGCATTCATGCAAACGAAGTAACACGAACATCTACGTAGTCGGTTTATTTCCATAAGCCGGCAGGTGGGAGCGAGAAGTTTTGGATATTTTTAGTGTTTTTACCATCAATCATCCAAATATCAACAGATTGTAGTTTTGAGGGTCATCCATTACGAAATGACCTTGCTCTGAGTGAATATGTGGAAGTACGCTATAATGATCCAGAGAAATGTGTGGCTTCTAAACCCATTGAAATGACCCAAGAATTTAGCTATTTCGACAAACTCACTATACCTTTATAACTTGCACGAGTATTTTAAACCGTGAAGAGAAAATATACTACTTTCCTTAGCATCAACTCAAGCACGAGTTATTGTCCATCATGAATTTGCCTTTTGTATTTTACATAATTTAAATAACAATTTGAGTTTGAGCAGGAGGAGGTTGATTTCTTGATGCAAGTGTTCGAGGAGTTCTTTGAAGAATTTATGAGGTACTTTGTTTGGTTAAACTATACTCCAGTATATATCTAAATCCAGTTTCGTGTCTTCCCTACTTTCTTTTTTCAGGTATAAATTCTTTACGATGTCTAAAGTATTTCTGGAAGGAAGCTTTCTGTTATTGCTTAATTAAAAAATTAAGCAAAAAAGCAAAAAATTCTTTTAAAACTTCTACTCTAAAACATGTCATTGATTTTTCTATGGTTATATATCGTCTCACTAGTGATCGATAGAAAGGGAAACTTAAAATCAGATTGCTTCTCAATATATACGTGTGTCATTCTTTTGAACCGACTAAAATATCACATAAATTAGGACATAGAAAGTGCGCATTATTATTTTTCTCGTTACTTTAAATCAACAGGGTTGGGGTACGAGTGTCAGTTATTGGAGGTAGATCAAAACTTCCCATCACGTTACGGAAACGCATAGAGTTAACAGAGGAGACCACAAAAGAGAAGACAGGACTTCATCTTATGTTGGCACTAAACTATGGAGGACATTACGACATTCTAGAAGCAACCAAGTGCATTGCCAGTAAAGTAAAGGATGGGCTTCTACAATTGGAGGATATCGACAACAAATTATTTGAACAAGAACTTGCTACCAAGTGTGCCAAGTTTGCTAAGCCTGATTTACTCATAAGGACCGGTGGAGAACAGAGAATTAGTAACTTCATGTTGTGGCAGCTGGCTTACTCTGAATTGTACTTTACAAACACTCTATTTCCTGACTTTGGAGAGAAAGATCTGAAGGAGGCCATTCTCTCCTTTCAACGAAGGCACAGACGTTTTGGTGGACACACATATTGAAACACATTACTTCCCGTCCTTGTATCTCTTTCTAAGATTCCAATCAACCACTAGCAAAATCGTCATATTGATGATTCTGAATTAACAATAACTAGTATATATATAAATGAATAAGCAAACTATTTTTGGAATCATCGCATCCAACATCATGTATACCTCATAACTTTGCGAATGCAATTTATCCCCCGAACTGAAGCAAAGAATTTGGCCAGCAACATAAATAGAACTCATTCCAAACACTTTTCTTATTCATATATTTCTAAGAAGTACTGCAATAGAATCTGCGTCATCATTTTTCCAGCTAAAGAGTACGTATTAATTGAAGAAGATAAAAAGACATGATACTTGCTATTTTTATCATGCGCTTACCGCTCCTTGCAGTTTCTTCTTTTGGTCTCTCTTCTGTCTTGCACAACTACTTGCTGCATTTCTTTTTTTCCTTTTTTTTTTTTAAGGTTTTCGATATATGTTACAACATTACAATTACTCTATTTGATCGAGTGAGAGATACGAGTTGTTATTGATTTATATGCTTTGCAATTATATGATAAGGAATCTTTAGGTCCCTTTCCTGTTAATTTCTTCTTTTTTTTAAACAAAAGAACGGAATTTACTTCTTCTTTGTTTTACTGCTCTGGTGTTTTTGGTTATTTTGGACAAATTTTTATGAGAAAGGAATTATCTACCGGAAAATTATCTAATATTTTGCGATTTATACGTATGATTTTGTTGGTCCAAAACAGTACAGAGGCGGAAAAGTATCTAATTTACACTTTTTTTTATTGTTGGCTTGCCTCAATTTTGCTATATTAACATAAAAAGTCCTGAGTTTTTGAGTTGAGAGCAATCTGATTTTCTTATGCAGGTTGTGACTTGTATCTTTCCCGTTATATTCCCTATAAGGAGGAGTTGATACAAAATTGTATACGGCAGAAATCGGGGTTACCCGATTTCACTCTTTGGTCAAGATAGGAATGTCACGTCAAAGAGCTACGATATCGAGTCGGACATCGAAGCTTCTTTTCGAACCGAGGTCAACATCAATAATCGAGGCCAGAAAGAGAGAAACTCCGGAGTGACATCGGTATAGCTTGGTAACGGAAATGGCGAGATATTCGCGATTGGTCGAGGATTGTGGGGTGAATCTCGGAATGGATCAATCTACGACGGTTAATCAGATGTTAATATGATTTCCTACTATAATTAGAAGTGTACCTTATTTAGGACTCCTCTATTATATAAAGAGAAATTTCATTGATTTGTAACCATCATTATTCACTGATAAAAACATACACACTCGTTACTTTCTTACTATTTCACTTACTGTTTATCAGAGTTGCTTAACCATTTAATCTTCTTACTATTACACCTCGAGACTATCCCAAATCAAGGTCAAGGTCTTGCTTACATACTGGTTGATTTATTTTATTGTCGAATTCATCCATTTAATTTCTTGTTTATTAATTTGTATTGGACGAAATCACATATCCTTAAAACCACAATATAAGTTTAATTGTTATCTGAATTTGAGGATAAACAGTTTGGCGCCCACTGTGGGTCTAAGGTTAATAGTGATTGTTACGTGTTGATTCTGATAACACACACTATTTTACGCTTGTTCTTGTCAAGTATCTTTGCTTCCAGGTTAAAACATGTCAAACTCACAAAACGCACCCACACTGGGTGACAATGGGCTCGAATTTTACGGGAAAAATGAAAATGTAATTGTTCCAGGAGTCGAGGTGCCACAGACTTATCTCGGGGGAACACCGGTTGCCAACCCCATCGATGTCAGTTCGCATGTTGTTATAAATAAGGACCTAGGCGCAGACCCCGAAGGGATTATACGCAGAGAAGGTCGATCTGGTGGCCAAGGTACACAGGGCAGAGGAGACGGAGGAGTCAGTCTCCAAGTGATATTCGAGATGCTAGAGGCTCAGCATACCGCTATTGCTCAGCTACAAAGTCAACATAGAACTCTAAGTGGGGTCGAACAAGAAGCCACCCGCTGTACCGAGCCAGTAACAGAGTGGTCGAATGGTAACGAATCGGGGACCGATCCTGCAATAATGAAAATGCTCGAGGAGCTCACCAAAAAAATAGAGTCGGGAGAGGAGAAAATCGAAGCTAATGATAAAAAAGTGAAAACATACAATTCCCGAGTTGATTAGATACCAGGAGCACCACTAATCTTGAAAGGGATGGGTTCAAAGAAATTTGTACAAAAGCGTTGTTTCCTCCGAGTGCGGCTCCGAAACCCATTCCAAAGAAGTTTCGTATGCCGGATATACCTAAATACAATGGGACCACCAATCCCAACGAGCATATCACCTCCTACACATGCACCATCAAGGGTAACGATTTAGAAGATAATGAGATCGAATCTCTTTTATTGAAGAAGTTCGGAGAAACCCTATCGAAGGGAGCAATGATTTGGTACCGCAATCTACCGCCAAATTCTATTGACTCATTTTCCATGTTAGCAGACTCTTTCGTCAAGGCACATGCCGAAGCCATAAAGGTTGTGACAAGGAAATCGGACCTTTTGAAAGTAAAACAGAGGGATAATGAAATGCTGAGGGAGTTCGTATTCCGATTTCAAATGGAACGCATGGAGTTGCCACCGGTCACAGATGATTGGGCCATTGAAGCTTTCACTTAGGGATTGAATGAACGAAGTTCGATAGCATCAAGTCAACTAAAGAAAAATTTGATCGAGTATCCGGCTGTAACTTAGACAGATGTACACAATCGGTACTAATCGAATATCAGGGTCGATGATGACCAAGTAGGAGCTCCTTCCGGTTCAGTGCATCCAAACAGGTCAGCAACTAAAAATACGAGGGGCATCGACAGCGAGCCAAGGTCGAACAAAGAACAATATCAATCGTACACTGCATATCGCTGGAACAGTGGTCTAGGACGCAATTCTGCCCTGAACGATCGAAGAACTGATCGAGGATAGAATTCTCCGGGACTTATGAGGAAAAGTGGTTTTTATAAGTATGCCGATCCCACAGAGGCACCTCGATTGTCGGAATATAATTTTAGTGTCGATGCATCAGGCATTATGTCGACAATTGGGAGAATCAAAGATACCAGATGGCCCAGGCCCATACAGACAAGTCCTTCCCAAAGAAAACCCAATTTGATGTGTAAATATCATGGCACGCATGGTCACAGGATCGAGGATTGCAGGCACTTGAGAGAGGAGGTAACATGTTTATTCAATGAGGGCCACCTTCGGGAATTCCTATGTGATTGAGACAAGAATCATTTCAGGTAAAGGGACACCTACAGGAAAAATGAATAGGAGGAGCCGCAACATGTATTCATATGATCGTCGGAGGGGTCGATATTCCACAAGGGCCCGTGTTCAAACGCACTAAGGTATCAATTACTAGGGAGAAACGAACCCGAGATTATGTGCCAGGAGGCACCGTATCATTCAACGACGAGGAAGCAGAAGGAATTTCTCAGCCTCACAACGACGCTCTAGCAATTTATATATTATTAAATAAAGTTCAAGTTAAGCTAGTTTTAGTGGATCTAGGTAGTTAAGAAAATATCATCCAATCAAGGGTCATGGAGCAGCTCGCCCTAAAAGATCAGATCGTGCCCGTAGCTCGGGTCTTAAACTGTTTCAATATGGCCAGTGAAACGACTAAAGGAGAGATTATCCTGCTAGTGAACGTGTTTGGAACTATGCAAGATACCAAGTTTCACGTAATCGAAGGCGACATGAGATATAACGCCCTGCTCGGGAGGCCTTGGATCCACAACATGAGGGCAGTCCCTTCGACTCTCCACAAAATGATGAACTTCCCGTTGTCGGACGAGGGGTAAAATAGTGTACAGGGAGCAGCATGTTGCAAATGACATGTTCACGGTCGATGTGATAATACCGATATCGGCGATGTCAACATCGGATCGAACATCGAAGGTAAACAGGAAGCCAAATAGCAATCACAGCCACCAGCCTTGACTGAATAGGGAAATCGGGAAATAGAGGGAGAAGAAGATGAAATTTTTTTTACCCCTCAAACCTTTGTTGCTCCCGATGAATTCAACGCCACCAAATCGACTGTCGAAGAGCTGGAACATGTTATATTGATTGAGTACCTGCCCGAATGAAAGGTATACCTGGGGACGGGGTTAACCCCCGAACTCAGGAAAAAGCTTATTAAATTTCTTATCGATAACATATATTATTTTGCTTGGTCCCACTTAGACAAGACAGGGATCCCACTAGAGATAACAACACATCGGCTGAACCTGGACCCAAAGTTCAAGCCGATAAAGAAAAAGAGAAGGCCCAGTCCGAGGTAAAGCACACATTCATAAAGGACGAGGTAACTAAACTTCTCAAAATAGGGTCCATTCGGGAGGTGAAATATCCCGAAAGGTTAGCCAATGTAGTCGTAGTTCCTAAAAAGGGGAACAAACTTAGGATGTGTGTAGATTATAAGGATTTAAGAAATGCATGTCCCCAAGATTCTTTTCCATTGCCTAACATCGATCGCCTGATGACGCCACGATCGGCCACGGGATCCTTAGTTTTCTCGATGCCTACCCCGGGTACAATCAAATTCAAATAAACCCGGAAGACCAAGAAAAGACTTCATCTATCACCAAGTATTGAACATATTATTATAACGTAATGCCCTTTGGGCTAAAAACGCAAGAGCTACCTACCGAATCCTAGTAAATAAAATGTTCGAAGAACAAATAGGTAAGTCAATAGAAGTATATATTGGTGACATGCTAGTTAAATCCCTGTGCGCAAAGGACCATTTGACACATTTGCAGAAAACATTCAAGATACTAAGAATGTACAACATGAAGCTCAACCCCGAGAAATGTGCTTTCGGGGTCTGTTCGGGAAAGTTCCTTGGCTTCATGGTGTCGAATCGGGGAATCGAGATCAACCCTGATAAAATCAAGGCTATCGAAGACATCACTATCGTGGACAATGTTAAAGCCATATAAAGGCTGACAGGGCAGATAGCTGCCTTAGGCCGATTCATCTCGAGATTGTCGGATCAGAGCCATAGATTCTTCTCTCTACTAAAAAAGAAGAACGATTTCTCCTGGACCCCAGAATGCCAACAAGAAATAGAGGAATTGAAGCAATATCTCTCTAGCCCACCATTGTTTCATACTCCAAAGGCAGATGAAAAACTCTATTTGTACTTGGCAGTCTTAGAGATCGCGGTAAGTGGTGTCCAGGTTCGAGAAGAGCAAGGTACACAATTTCCTGTTTATTATGTAAGTCGAACTATAGGAGAAGCAGAAACTAGATATCTACACTTAGAGAAATTGGCACTTGCACTGATACGCGCCTCTAGGAAGCTAAAACCGTATTTTCAGTATCACCCCATATGTGTATTAACCACTTACCCGCTTCGTAATGTTTTTCATAAGCCCGAACTGTTGGGCCGATTGGCCAAATGGGTCCTCGAACTCAGTGGGTACGATATCGAATATCAACCCCGAATGACCATCAAGTCTCAAATTTTAGCAGACTTCGTGGCCGATTTCACACCAACCCTCATACCCGAAGTCGAAAAGTATTTTTTGTTAAAATCAGGTACATCATCGGGGGTGTGGACCTTTTTCATAGACGACACTTCGAATGTGAAGGGGTCCAGGCTAGGCATCATTTTGAAGCCGCCCATGGGCAGCATTAGTAGACAACCAATCAAAACTTATATGTTGACTAACAATGAGGCCGAGTACGAGGCCATGATTGCAAGTCTTGAACTAGCTAAAAGCTTGGGAGCGGAAGTCATTGAAGCCAAGTGCAACTCCTTACTAGTAGTAAACCAAGTCAACAAAACCTTCGAGGTTCGAGAAGATATAATGCAAAGGTATTTGGACAAGCTGCAGGTGGATTTGCATCGTTTTAAAGAATGGACCTTGCATCACGTTCCTCAAGAGTAGAACAGTGAAGCTGATGCTCTTGCAAATTTGGGGTCATCGATCGAGGAGGACGAAATCAGCTCGGGGACTGTCGTTCAACTCTCGAAATCTGTGATCGACGAAGGTCATGTTGAGATAAACTCCACAAACTTAACTTGGGATTGGAGGAATAAATATATCGAGTACATGAAAAACAAAAAGCTCCCATCAGACCCTAAAGAATCAAGGGCCCTACAAACAAACGTTTCTCGATTAACATTGGCTGAAGATGGAACATTGTACAGATGGACGTTCGACGGACCATTAGCAATATGTTTGTGGTCAGGGGACACCGATTATGTTCTACGAGAAGTCCATGAAGGTACTTGTGGGAATCACTCTGGTGCCGAATCACTAGTTCACAAAATCATTAGAGCAGGATACTATTGGGATAGTATGGATAAAGACACTAAGGAGTTTGTTCCGAAATGTGATAAATGCCAAAGGTATGCACCAATGATCCACTAGCCCGGAGAACAACTTCATTCGGTCCTATCTCCTTGGCCATTTATGAAATGGGGAATGGATATCGTCGGCCCTCTACCATCGGTTCCAGTTAAAACTAAATTCATTTAGTTTATGACTTACTACTTCTCTAAATGGGTGGAAGCACAGGAATTCGAGAAAGTCAGAGAAAAAGAAGTTATAGACTTCATCTGGTATCACATCATATGTCAATTTGGGATACCTTCTGAAATTGTATGCGACAATGGAAAGTAATTCATCGACAACAAGGTAACAAAGTTTCTCGAAGAGCATAAAATAAAAAGGATCTTATCGACACCGTATCATCCAAGTGGAAATGGATAGGCCGAGTCAACGAACAAAAATATCATTCAGAATCTAAAGAAAAGATTGAACGACGCCAACGGAAAATATAGAGAAATTCTACCCCAGGTCCTTTGGGCATATCGAACAACATCGATGTCTAGTACAGGGACAATCCCGTTCTCCTTAGTATATGGCTCCGAAGCCTTGATTCTAGTCGAAGACGGGGAACCCAGCGCCAGATTTTGACATACAATGAAATAATCAAATCATGAGGCCATGAATACTAGCCTCAAACTATTGGATGAAAAATGAGAAGTCACACTCGTTTGGATTGCTGCGCAAAAACAAGGAGTCGAGAGATATTATAAGAGAAGAACCAACATTTGCCACTTCAGAATCGGTGACTTAGTCCTAAGGAAAGTCACCATCAACACTCGAGATCCTAATGAAGGGAAACTCGGCCCAAATTGGAAAGGACCCTATCAAGTCCTCGTTATCGTTGGAAAGGGATATTAAAAGCTAGGCACGATAAACGTCGAGAAACTACCAAACAATTGGAACATCTCACTCCTCAAGCGATACTACTGTTGAGGTATGAACTTCTCCTTTTTCATTTACATTTTTCACTAACTTATTTTCACGTGTTCGAGCAAAAATATTGGAGTTATTATCAAGCAGGAAGATATTAGGACCCTAAAGCACGCGTTGCACTCTTTTTCCCTTCGACTGGTTTTTGTCCCAAATGGGTTTTTCCGGCAAGGTTTTTAATGAGGCAACCATTGTTCGTGCTGACTTAGGGTATTCGAGGCCTCCTTACACTCAACCTGGAATACTGGGGGGCATTGATGTGCCGGAGAATTTTGGCACATTTAATACCATAGTGCTTAAACTATGGCTCGTTTCAAGAGCATTTACTCTTATTAATTATAGAATTTTTTGCTATTTTGCAATACACAAGGTGTAAACACACAAGACCATGCAAAAGAGAGTTAAAGAAGAGAAAAGAGGAGGAAAATGGCCGAATGCGATCGCATATGCAACATGCGAATCGCATTTCGAGCCTAGAGATCACATACCGCAACAGAAAGTTGAGTCAAATTTAAGGAGTGAAATGCGGTCAAATGTGCGACCGCATATCTCAAATGCGAACCGCATTTTAATCGCATCACCATCTGATGCCTGAAGCTACACTGCAAATGCGACGCACGAATGCGATCGCACATCACTAATGCGGACTAGATATCTCAAATGCGATGAACCTCTGGGACCTAGGGTTTTGATATGCGACGAAGAAAGTGAAGATGCGAATCGCATCCCTGTTATGCGACAGGAATGCGATCGCATCTAAGCCCGACAGGGGTGTTTTTGTCCGCTTTTCACCCGAATTTTCTGCCCATTATAAAAAGGATTTACTTGGGTATTGTGGGTCATTCTTGTCTAGCTTTTGAACAACATTCTCTCATTAAATATTCTTCACCTTTTGGAAGTATTAGAGCAAGGAAGTGGTGGTTTGTAAGCATTCATGACACTATTCAATACTTGTTTTTGGTTATTTATGATGAGTAGCTAAACTTAAACACTGAGGTTGTGGACCCTAAATGGGTGTTATGTATTTGGGTATTTGCCATTGAATATATGCATAATGGGTAGTTGATATGTGTTTACTCTTCGTCTTATATTTCTTGTTAATGGTTGCAAACATTAACTTATACCATTAACTT
>ML275223.1:0-35485 GCA_005239495.1 Nicotiana undulata | reverse complement strand
TCAAATATAGTAACCCAACAAGGTTGGGGTCGAATCCCACAGAGAACAATATGAGGGCGTTTAGGAATGCTAGAGAATTATCACTTATTGTGCAGTGCAAAACAAATATGATTTTGGGTTTTTTTTTTATTTTATAACTAAATGCGAAACTATAAACTATCCTAGAAAGCAATTAAAATGATCGAGGGCAACAAGTATCGATGCTTCGGGTATTACACTCGAGTAACGATCCAATGTATTTCACGATTTTACAAATATGAGCGGGTAATGTTAATTAGCCACGGATAACATTTCTTAATTAGCTTTTCCCAAAGACTAACAAGACTTCCTAATTGAATTATCCCTAACCCAATTAGGAGATTAAGCACTTCCGAGTTTGGCTACAAGTAGTTCAATCCTATCCCTAGGTAGAATCTATAAAATGAGGGTTAAAGCCTCAAGTTCTTGTTAATTAATCTTTCCCAACCCCAAATAATCTTTTCCAAAACTAATTCGGAGTTAATGGGCGAGTCCTAGGGTTAGCTAATCCCTTTGGAAACATTAAAGAACAAGAATAATTAAAATAACAAACACCCACTTCACAAATATATGAAAATCATTCAATACATAAGCACAACAAGGTATTTAATCCACACTTTAAATATGAATATTTCCATAAACCATATTCAAGTGTTGGAAAAATACTACACACTTAGATATACAATACAAATCAAGGAAATGAAGAAATAAACACAAATGGGTAAAGAAAACTTCACCACAATGTCGAAATCTACAAATTCAAAGTGTGTATGCAAACCCACAAATCAATACTTGTTCTTCTCAACTCAAAATATATTTACAAGGATGAAGATATGTCCAAAAAAAATCGATCTCTAATAGATGCCTAAGATGTTGCCAAGGTATGCTTTTTATAGAGGGCCAAAAATTCGAGTGAAAAGTGGAAAAAAACATCCCTGTCGGGCTGATATGCGATCGCATTCCTGTTGCATAACAGGGATGCGATTTGCATCTTCACTTTCTCCATCGCACATCAAAACCCTAGGTCCCAGAGGTTCATCGCATTTGAGAGATGCGGTCCGCATTAGTTATGTGCGATCGCATTTGTGCGTCGCATTTACCATGTGGCTTGGGGAATCAGTTGGTGATGCGATTCAAATGCGAACCACATTTTACGTATGCGGTCACATATTTGACCGCATTTCGCTCCTTAAACTTGCCTCAACTCTCTGTTGCGGTATGCGATAACTAGGCTCGAAATGCGATTCGCATGTTGCATGTGTGATCGCATTTTGCCATCGTTCCCCTCTTTTCTCTTCTTTACTTTATTTTGCTCAATTTCACTCCAATTTGGCCTTAATCATTTCGTGGCATCATTTTCCTGCAAATAGAGCAATTATACACTGATAATAACCTCAAATACCTATCGAGCAACATAAAATCTACTGAAAAAAGGCCAAAATGAGTGGTGAAATCGCCACTCATCATGGACCATGGGATGATCCTAATGCTCAAGGCAGAAGGATTGTTTCATAACTCTACTGATGATGACCCAACGCAACACCTAAGGAACTTCTTGGGTGTGTGTGCCATGCACAAGCAAAATAACGTGACAGATGATGCATTAAGGTTACGGGTGTTCAAATATTCATTGGCGGGAGAGGCGAAGAAGTGGTTGCAAAACTTACCTCCTCAAACCATCACTACATGGCCCGAGGTTGTTCGAGCCTTTTTGGCAAAGTGGTTCCCAGATAGCAGGAAATCTGAGCTTAGAGATAAGATATTCTTCTTCAAGCAAATGCCGGGGGAACATTTACATGAGGCTTGGGATAGGTTCAATTTGTACTTGGTGAGATCTCCAAACCATGGGTTCCCGGAACTCATTTTGATATAGAAATTTTACATGGGTTTGGACCCACTCTCCCAATCGATCGCAAAGAATGCCGCAGACGGATCTTTCATGGATAAATCATTTGCTAGAATTACCCAAATTCTAGATAAGATGGCTAAGAACAACCAAGCTTGGCACTCAGAAGACACAATTGAGGTAATTTCTTATGGGACTCCGTCCATTGCCAACATGGTCAAGGAAAATCATGAGAGAGACCAATTGATTTCGGGCTTAGCCACAAATGTTGATGTCCTAACCAAGATGCTCAAGGAGAATCAAATGAAGAAAGTAAACATGGTGGAGGATACGCAATCCATGGGGAGTCAAGATTGGGAGGAAGCTAATTATGTGCAGAATTCTCAATGCGGTTATCGCCAAAACAATAATTGGAGGCCAAACCCGCAAGGGCAAGGCCAACAAAATTGGCGCAATGACCATAGCAGGCAAGGATCGTGGAACAACAACAACAATTATTCCAATAGGAGTTCCAATCCTTATGTACCACCTAGAGGACAATATTCCACTTCTTCACAATCGTCAAGCTAGTCTAAGATGGAAGGGATGCTAGAGCGGATTTTGCAAAATCAAGATAAAGGTGATGCGACTATGAGGAACATGTCTGAAGTGGTGGGTTCACACACCGCTTCGATTCAAAAACTTGAAATGCAAATGAGGGACCTCTCAAGAGAACAAACCCCCAAACAAAAAGGCACACTTCTGAGTGACACGGTGGTAAACCCAAAGGGCGGCCCAGGTGGGTCGACATCTCATTGCATGGCCATCACAACAAGGAGTGGTAGGGTACTCAAAGACAAGAGTGAGCAGGTGGTTGATGTTTAGCATGGGGATCTAGAAGAGGAATCATGGAATGAGTTGCCGGAAGTAGTGGAAGTTGAAAAGGCTCCCTCAGAGGATGAGATTCAGAGGGAAAAGAAAGGGAAAGCAGTGGAAAAGGCGAAGGAGACCCCAAAAGCTCCTCCACCAATTCCTAGGCCTAGCCCTCCATTTCCTCAAAGGCTTGTAAGGCGAGTGGATGATGGGAAGTTCAATATTTTTTATGAAATCTTGAAGCAATTGTCTGTGAATATTCCATTCTTGGAAGCCTTCCAAGAAATGTCAGGGTTCGCCAAATACTTGAAAGATTTGATGACAAGAAAAGATCAAAGAAAAATGAGGTGGTAAATTTTACTCACCGGGTTAGTTCAATAATTACTACATCAACTGTTGAAAAGAAGGGAGACCCGGGGGATTTTACTATCCCATGTACCATTGGGCTAAGGGATTTTGCAAGAGAACTATGTGACAATGGTGCTAGTATAAATGTAATGCCTCTTGCAATCTACAAGCAAGCGGGGTTGGAGTTGCCAAGACCAACTAGCATGCGCTTGCAAATGGCCGACCGAACTATAAAGAAGCCTGTGGGAATTGTTGCTGATGTTCTAGTAAAGGTGGGGAAGTTCCTTCTTCCCGCCGACTTTGTCATTCTGGATTGTGCAGTCGACAAGGAGATTCCACTTATCCTCGGGAGACCATTGCTAGCAACGGGAAGAGCATTGATGGATTCGGAGCGACATGAAATGAAGTTCCGGGTAAATGATGAAGAGGTTACTTTCCAAGCAGCAGGGGATTGAAATTGCCAAGTGCCTATGAAAAGATTTCGGTGATTGATGTGATAGATGAGGTAGAGGATGTCGTTGAAATAAAACTGGTAGGAGAAAGCCTCCGTGAGGCCTTGGGAGAAATTTTGGTGAACTTAAATGTTGAAGACATTGAGGGTTATGCGGAGATGTTTAATGCATTGGAAGGTCGAGGGTCCTACACCTATGCACCGAAAAAGCTTTCTCTTGATCTAGAAAATCGCGTGACACCACCCACAAAACCCTTAATCATGGAGCCACCACATATAGAGCTCAAACCACTTCCGGCACATTTGAGGTATGAATTTCCTTGTTCAAATACTACTTTACCCGTAATCGTGTCTTCTTCTTTGGATGATGTGCAGGTAGATGCATTGCTAAATGTCTTGCGAGAGCATCAGAAGGCAATTGGGTGGACCATAGCAGATATTCGTGGAATTCCCACCGGAATATGTGAACATGNTTGATCAAATGCTTGATCAGCTAGCGGGAAGATCTTTTTACTGCTTCCTTGATGGATACTCCGGCTATAACCAAATAAGCATCGCCTTGGAAGACCAAGAGAAAACAACCTTTACATGTCCTTACGGCACTTTCGCTTTTAGCAGAATGCCATTTGGGTTGTGCAATGCCCCGGCCACATTTCAACGCTGTATGATGTCTATCTTCTTTGATATGGTGGAGGACTTCTTGGAGGTCTTTATGGACGATTTTTCTGTGGTGGGGGATTCATTTGAGCATTGCCTTGACAACCTCCAACAAGTTCTAAAGAGGTGTGAGGAAATCAATCTTGTGCTCAACTTGGAAAAATGTCACTTCATGGTTGATGAAGGAATCGTATTGGGGCACAAAATTTCAAAGAAGGGCATTGAGGTCGACAGGGTAAAGGTAGAAATCATCTCCAAACTTCCACCTCCAATTTCGGTAAAAGGCATCCGAAGTTTTCTTGGGCATGCAGGTTTCTACCGGTGTTTTATTAAGGATTTTAAAAAAATTGCAAATCCCATGTGCAAACTCCTTGAAAACGACGCCAAGTGAGTGTTCAATGATGAATGTCTCAAAGCATTTGTGGAGCTTAAAGCAAAGCTCACCACGACCCCTATTTTTATCACACCGAATTGGTCTCAGCCTTTTGAGCTTATGTGTGACGCCAGTGGTGTGGCTATTGGTGCGGTTCTGGGACAAAGGCACAACAAAATTCTCCATCCCATCTACTATGCAAGCAAAACTCTCAATGGAGCCCAAATGAACTACACAGTGACTGAGTAAGAGCTTCTTGCTATCGTCTATGCTTTTGAGAAGTTTCGAGCTTATCTTTTGGGATCCAAGGTAATTGTGTTTACGGATCATGCGGCGCTTCGCTATCTGATAGGGAAGAAAGATGCCAAGCCGAGATCTGGTGGGTCCTTCTACTGCAAGAATTTGATTTCGAAGTCAAGGATCGAAAAGGCACTGAGAATCAAGATGCGGACCACCTCTCTCGCATTGAATAAAATGGGCGCCCGAAAGATGACTTTGACATTGATGATGCTTTCCCTGATGAGCATATTCTGGCATTAACTTCTTCATCGCCACCCTTGTATGCCGACATTGCAAACTACTTGGTGAGTGATTTTATTCCAGAGGGCTTGGAAAGTTATCAAAGGAAGAAATTTCTGAGGGATTGTCGTCAATACTATAGGGAGGAACCATTCCTATTCCGCATCTGCGCGGATAACATTATTAAAAGGTGTGTCCCGGAAGAAGAAGTAATGTCGATCCTAAAGGCATGTCATGACTCCCTAGTGGGAGGCCATCATGGAGGGAACCAGATAGCTGCAAAAGTGCTTGAATGTTGATATTATTGGCCGACTCTCTATCATGATGCACACGAAATGGTAAAAGCTTGTGATCAATGCCAACGCCAAGGGTCCATCTCCAAGAGACACAAAATGCAAATGACCTTTGTCTTGGACGTTGAAATCTTTGACGTTTGGGGGATTGATTTTATGGGGCCGTTCTTTAGCTCTTGTGGGATGAAATATATTATTGTGGCGGTGGACTATGTCTCCAAGTGGGTTGAAGCCGTTGCCTTGGCCAATAATGAAGCTAAGAGTGTAACCGTGTTCTTGAAAAGAAACATATTCACACGGTTTGGCACTCCAAGAGCAATTCTCAGTGACGGTGGATCTCATTTCTGCAACCGGGCTTTCAATAGCCTATTGGAGAAGTACGACGTCAAGCACAAGGTAGCAACTCCCTATCATCTGCAGTCTAGTGGTCAATTGGAAGTCTCCAACAGGGAGATATAGAACATCCTAGCAAAAACTGTTAATGCGAACCGAATCGACTGGTCAAGGAAGCTGGATGATGCATTGTGGGCATACCGTACAACATATAAAACACCTATAGTTACTTCTCCATACCGGTTAGTGTTTGGGAAAGCATGTCATCTTCCAGTGGAGCTTGAGCGCAAAGCCATGCGGGCACTCAAAAAGTTGAATCTAGATTAGGATGAAGCTGCAAATTTGAGACTAAATCAACTGAATGAGATGGAAGAATTTCGTTTCCATGCTTATGAGAGTGCATCTATGTACAAAGAGCGGATGAAAGTGATCCACGAGAGGAAGATTATGTGATGGGAGTTTCACACTGGTGACTTAGTGTTGCTATTTAACTCTCGACTCAAACTCTTTCCAGGAAAGCTCAAGTCTAAATGGTCTGGCCCTTTCAAAGTGGTAAGTGTCTCTCCATTTGGTGCCGTAGAATTGGCAACTGAGGAAGGACTCCGTACATTCAAGGTAAATGGAAAACGCATCAAGCACAACTTGGGTACCGACAGTGAAAAGCATGTGGTAAACCAATTAGCTCTACAAGACGGTGTTTGCCCCGCTGAGGGCTGATCCCCAATGAACACCCACTTCGTCGTGCCGCGACGTTAAATCAAGCGCTTCATGGGAGGCAACCCATGTGTGGTAACATTTTTGTTTTCTGTTATTTTTCTTTAACCTTTTTACTGATTATCTGTCCTATACATAAATGTGGCTCTCGGAGCAAGGTTAACAAGCGTGTGAGTGCAGATGGCCAAACAAGCGCAAAACCAGAGTATGTGCCCCTGAGTAGAAAAATTTTGGCCCAAATGCGACGTATATGCGATCTCATTTGAGACATGCGGTTCGCATATGCGCCGCAAACTTAAACAGAAAGTTCCCCAATTTGGACGTCTCATATGCGATCCATATGCCCATAATGCGATTCACATTCGACATATGCGATCGCATATGAGACCGCATCTGGCACCAGGTAAGTCACTCATATACCGCCTTTAATCTTCTTTTAAACACAAAACAAAAAAAACAAAAAAATCAAAAAACAAGAAAGGGGGAAGAGGAACAACAACGAGCAAAACACCAACGCTTTGAGGAATCACAAACAACTCTAATCCAACCTAAAATTCAGCTGGTAAGTCCTTCTTGTTCTCCCTCTCATGTGCATACCCGTTCTGCCCACAAATGCAAAGGTGATTGTTAGTTTTGTAACCTAGGTTAACTGTTGGGCTCTTAAGAGCAATCCTCTGATTTAAATCGCACTGGGGGAGCAACTAGGGTAGTGATTCAAGTGGTAATTAGGATTGGGTGCTAGAAAACTGTAGAGAGAACCTCCATAGCTAAAGCTTGGTTTCAAACGTAGGGAAATGCGATCGCATTTCATAAATGCGGTCGCATTTCATAAATGCGGTCCGCAGTTGGGTCGCATATGCTTACCCTAAGCTGTTAGGGAGATGAGTTATGCGACGCAGATGCGATCGCATATCACATTTGCGGACCGCATCTGTGTCGCACCCTTAGACAGTGTGCCCCCTTTCTTGACCCCTATGGTGCGATTGAAATGCGATCGCATATTCATCTGTGTGGTGGAAGTGCAATCGCATATGAGCATTTCATTTTGCCCAACTTTGCAACGTGAGGCATATGCGAAACGTATCACATGAATGCCATCGCATATGCCATCGCATATGTTCTTCATTGTACACAGACGTGATGATGCGATGGAGATGCGGTTTGCATTGCTTTTATGCAATCGCATTTTCGGTCGCATCGGGCCATTTTCAGACCAATGTGTGTCTTGCACTGTGTTTGATGCTTAGTTCTTCTCTCCACTCACACGCATCTTCTATTTTGCAGTCATGCCTCGCAAACACACAGTGTCCTCTGGAAAAAGACCAGCCTCAAGCAGACAAGCACCTCCGCCCAAGCGGGCAAGACCAGCACCTCCCCAAGATACTGTTGAAAGCTCCTCCCAGTCTGATGAGGAGGATCTTGGGCCGGAGATAAATTTGGAAGCAGAGTTGAGGCGAAAGTCAGGGGATGACTACCAGCTGCGGTTCCCGTTTCCCAACTCCAGAGAGATATACCGGGAAGGTCTCACTACTCGACATATCCTTCTTGAGAAGAGACTCAGTCTGAACGGCCTCCAGGAGCAATACCCTCACATTTTGGAGAACATCAAAACGCGGAATTGGGATCGTTTCACTGAACCCTTGGGAGAGTACAATGAAACATGGGTGCGAGAGTTTTATGCTTCCTACGCTGCCTCCCGAAATGCCCATCACAAGAGAAACAAAATTTTTGCTGAGCAAGTTACTGTCCGAGGCGTGGAGGTCTCATGTAGTCAGGCATCAATCCATGCCCAATACTTCTCCTTAGACAACCCTAGCCAAGCCGAATATCAGACAAAGTTAGCTAACCGCGATGGAGAAAGGGCTTGGGTTGCGTCCGTAATTGCACGAGGGACTTCGACTTGGATCAACACTTCCCACAAAATATTCAAAGAGGATCTAACTCGGCAAGGCCGGTTTTGGCTTGCTTTTGTGTCCAATCGACTCATCCCCTTCAGGAAAAGAACAGCCATTAGCATTGAGAAAGCCATTCTCATTGCTTGTATCATGTCTGGCATTAGTGTTGATGTAGCTAAAATTATTTTTCAACTAATGGGGATCAGGGCGTGGCAGAAGAAAAACTCCTACCCGTTTCGACACCTGATCGCTTCTTTATGCCGGAAAGCCAAGGTCCCTCTCATTCCTTCTTGTGATAGGTCGGCCAAGACCGATGGAGACATTGACATTACCAGAATCAGTGATGCCGGGCCCAAGCCAGCAGTAGCCCACCCATCTAGTCCAGTGCTCACTATAGAGGGAGAGCACTCAGAGCCCCAGCCTTCTGATCTACCCCCATCTAAGCCTTCTGCTACTCCATCCTAGACAGCTGCCTAAGTTTGTGCATCCTCTACCATTCCACGGCCTATTCTCTCTCAATTGGGTCGTCAGTGAGCTTCCATCTTTGATCCGGCAGGCCCTCACCCCTATTCAGTCGTCAGTGACTGTGCTCGAGGGTCACCTCCATGAGCTTGAGGCACGTGTTGAGAAGGTATAAAGAGGTGAGATTCGACACCTACCAGAGGTGCGGGCTGATGTGTCCATTATGCAGACTGAGCTCAAAAAGATACAGAGCATGGAGTTTGACTTTTCCTCCCTCCTACCCAAGGAAGGTGACCAGGGAGGCGATACTTCTGAGCCAGGGCTAGGGATTGATTCTCCACACTGATGACAGTCCCAGCAGCCCCCACTATTACTCCTCCCCCACCCCCTCCAGGTGTTATTTCCGGTAATGCTTCTGAGTCAGAAGAGGAGTCGTCTGAGCAATCTTCCTCGTCTGATGACGAAGAGTAGGAGCAGGGCCCTCAGGAGAAGGGCAAGGGAGTGGCTGAGTTTTCGGTTGCCACAGCCGCAGAGCCGACAGAGGAGGCACTTCTACAGCTTGCCATTCAGAGATCTTTAGAGGACACAGGCACCCCGGCAGCAAACCAGTCATCAGCAGCTGAGGGCAGCAGTTCACACACGACCACCACTCTGGATACTGAGTCCACAGATCTTCCCCCTCCGCCAGTAGCTGACATTCCTCCTGCTGAGCAGTCATCTGCTCCTGTTTCTGTGGTGGTTGAGGATCCCTCCCCCACACAGCGTGCCACAGACTCCCATAGCGCTTAGCGCGCCCCAAGGAGCCCCTAACTCACTCTTTACATTCATATGCATTGGGGACAATGCATGCTTTTTAGTTGGGGGTGGATGTTTTTGGATAATTAAACTTGATGTACTCTTTTGCTATAAAACGTGTTGTATAATTTTTTTTTTCTAGCAACTTGATTTACAACTTGATGTATATACCCCTACTTCATGTATGAAGGCATTTTGTTTCATGTAATTGCTGTCGTTGTTAAGTTGAGTCTCTTGTAGTTAGTAATGAATTCCCTTTGGTTTTTCTTAACCGGGTTCTGTTCCAAAGGTGTAATAGTAGAAACATGGTGCTAGGATGAAACATAGTGACCGGTCAAGTGTAGATATCTAGTCTCGAGCATGTATACCTGTGAATAATCCATATCCTCTCGATATTTATAAAAAAAAATAAAAAAAAACACAAAATCAACCCTGTGAACTTGAGACTCACCTTTTGACATTATGTGTACGTGGAATTTTACTTGTAAATAATAAAAGCTCGAGGCGGCAAACCCTAACCCTTGAACCACAACCATGAAAACTAAACAGTCATGTGTCATGTGTGTTAGTTATAGTGTAAATCATTCTTGTGTATACTTCTGTCAGCTAGAACTTGCCCAGTTGGTTTTTTTATGCTAATAATAAGTATATTTAGTTGGAGACATGACCTTAGGAAATATTTGTGCTATTAAAGAAACCCAGTGTACCTTTCAAGCCACCAAATGATGTATGAATACCACTAGTTCCCCAATTGAGCCTGTAGCCCTTTTATTGAACAACTCATTACAAGCCTATCCCGTTTTGAGAAGTAATTCCCTCTGTTGAACCCGTCCCCCCTTGAAGACTGAGAATGAGGCAGAAAGCCTAAGTTGGGGGTGTGGTGGTAGAATCGGAAATTGGATAGGTTGTACATTGAGTGTAGAACGTATACTTCATAAGATCAATGGAAAAGTGTTCAAGTTCCCTAAAAAAAAAAATATATATATATATATATGCATGGGAGCTGTGAAGGAACTTGTGGAGGTAGTTCTAGGTGCTTGTTAAGCACCAATAATGCCATGAGGTCTAAAAGAAACAATAGGAAAAAAAGAGAAGTTGTGAGCAGTCTTCAAGGAGGGTGTAGTCACTTATACCCAAATAATTTACTAACCATACCTAAGCCTGCATTGCAACCCAAAAAGACCTGATGGGATCTCCAACCGAATATTCTTAAAATGGCGTCGAATTAAAATAAGGGCAAGCCTATGGCATGAAATGTGGTAACACTTGAACTTCTTTGAGAGTGTGGGTGTCTTGTAAATAGTCCCATTGCTGTCGATATTGTAAATATTGTGATTGGGGACTTTCTTACTTTGTGGTGAGGGCACATGTGATGTAGAGTTAATAGTAGTTGAGTTCTCGAGATTGGGTATAAGCACACTCGACTGAGGGAAACATCTTGTCAAGACGCTTGAAGCTCAAGGTTCATAAGTTGATTAAATTCCCTGTAGATAATGGTGACTGTCGAGGATTGGATGAAATACATGCTTGTAGTACTGACACCTAACACTGCCCGTGGTCATAGTTGTTTCCGGTCTTGTAGTTAGAGTCTAGGTTTAGATGGAGTCATTTTAGTTGCTTAAGGACAAGCAAGAGTTTAAGTTGGGGGTGTTGATGTGCCGGAGAATTTTGGCACATTTAATACCATAGTGCTTAAACTATGGCTCGTTTCAAGAGCATTTACTTTTATTAATTATAGAATTTTGGTATTTTGCAGTACACAAGGTGTAAACACTCAAGACCACGCAAAAGAGAGTTAAAGAAGAGGAAAGAGGAGGAAAATGGCCGAATGCAATCGCATATGCAACATGCGAATTGCATTTCGAGCCTAGAGATCGCATACCGCAACAGAAAGTTGAGTCAAATTTAAGGAGTGAAATGCGGTCAAATGTGCGATCGCATATCTCAAATGCGAACCGCATTTTAATCGCATCACCATTTGATGCCTGAAGCTACACTGCAAATGCGACGCACGAATGCGATCGCACATCATTAATGCGGACCGCATATCTCAAATACGATGAACCTCTGGGACCTAGGGTTTTGATATGAGACAAAGAGGAGAATCCTTTCGCCGATATTGAGGAATACATTGATGACTCAAATGCCATCCTCTCACCGGCCGTTGGTGCATCAACATTCAAAGTGGACTATGGGATGATCCTAATGCTCAAGGCAGAAGGATTGTTTCATAACTCTACTGATGATGACCCAACGCAACACCTAAGGAACTTTTTGGGTGTGTGTGTCATGCACAAGCAAAATAACGTGACGGATGATGCATTAAGGTTACGGGTGTTCAAATATTCATTGGCTAGAGAGGCGAATAAGTGGTTGCAAAACTTACCTCCTCAAACCATCACTACATGGCCCGAGGTTGTTCGAGCCTTTTGGGAAAAGTGGTTCCCGGATAGTAGAAAATCTGAGCTTAGAGATAAGATATTCTTCTTCAAGCAAATGCCGGGGGAACACTTACATGAGGCTTGGGATAGGTTCAAGTTGTATTTGGTGAGATACCCAAACCATGGGTTCCCGGAACACATTTTGATGGAGAAATTTTACATGGGTTTGGACCCACTCTCCCAATCGATCGCAAAGAATGCCGCAGATGGATCTTTCATGGATAAATCATTTGCTAGAATTACCCAAATTCTAGATAAGATGGCTAAGCACAACCAAGCTTGGCACTCAGAAGACACAACTGGGGGAATTTCTTATGGGACTCCGTCCATTGCGAACATGGTCAAGGAAAATCAAGAGAGAGACCAATTGATTTTGGGCTTAGCCACAAATAGTGATGTCCTAACCAAGATGCTCAAGGAGAATCAAATGAAGAAAGTAAACATGGTGGAGGATACGCAATCCATGGGGAGTCAAGATTGGGAGGAATCTAATTATGTGCAAAATTCTCAAGGCGGTTATCGCCAAAACAATAATTGGAGGCCAAACCAGCAAGGGCAAGGCCAACAAAATTGGCGCAATGACCAAGGCGGGCAAGGATCGTGGAACAACAACAACAACAATTATTCCAATAGGAGTTCCAATCCTTATGTACCACCTAGAGGACAATATTCCACTTCTTCACAATCGTCAAGCGAGTCTAAGATGGAAGGATGCTAGAGCGGATTTTGCAAAATCAAGAGAAAAGTGATGCGACTATGAGGAACATGTCTATGTAGATTAGTCAATCCCCAATGGAAAAACATGTACGCATGTATGAATTATTCAAAGAAGCATTTTTCCTTATCAAATATCTTGTGCCTCAAAACGTTTCCACTGTACAAGCTCCATGCTTATGATTTTTGTGAAAAATGGCTCAAGGGCTAGGTACAATTACACCTCGAAGAATCAACCCCCCGTATTCGGGGACTGCCGTCGAAAATCAACATGTTCGAATTATCTAAACTCGAAACCATAAGACCTCAAAGAGGCACCCCTCGATTTATAGGCCACGACCATCATTCCGGGGACCAACATTTCGAACAAGTTGGAAGTGTTGTTGGGAAATAAGCCCAAGAGGCATACCCAAAGGATACGGCCAAACTAACGCGGTTCGGAGACGTCTGAATCCCGCAATAAAAACAGACCTTAGAATTCTTTGAAAATCGGTTAAAAAAGGCTACCCTTTGCAAAATAATCAAAGGGCTTCGATAAAATCATCCCTCGAAAAACCTTAAGAGGTATCAAATTATTCAAATATAAACTTGTGCTAAGGCACAAAAAGCAAAAGGGTTTCGATCAACATTAAACCCTCAAAAAACCCAATGGGTAAAAAATACATGCTAAGGCATAAGAAAGTTTTACTATGTCTTTAAGCCGAAAGAGGGAAAAAATAGCCATCCTTTAGAGTCCATATCGGCCAAATTAAAACAGCTTAAGGGCCAATACACTTAGAGTTCAAGAACGCGTTCTCACTCAATTCGAACCTAAGGGTTTCACTACTTCAAGCTCGAATAAAAATTCACTCGACTGCAGCTCGGGGATTCATCATTACTCGATACAAACCTTAAGGGTTCTGTTGCTTTGGTTTCGAGTCTTACTCAAACTCGACTATAAAAATAGTACTATTGTGACTTCGACCAAGTCACCCAAAACCAAAGTCTCAAACATATTGTTCAAAGCATAAAAGTGTGCTAAATCTTTACAAGGCACAAAGCATGTTTGAAGACAAAATTTGAGAAGACATTTAAAAGAATAAATTTATTTATATATATATGATGAACAAAAATATGTACAAGAGACCGACAAGGGTCTTAAAAAAAGAGAAAAGAAAAAATAAAATCTTAACTATGCCCGGGGTTGACCTCTTCCTCGAGGGTAGCTTCTCCTTCCGGCCCCTCACCATTATCAGACCCGCCTTGGCTGCCTTCATCATCATCGTCATCATCGGAGGAGGAAATAAAGCTAGCATCGACTTCGAAAACCTTAGCTTGAGCTATCTCCTCGGAGAGGTCAAAGCCTCGAACATAGATTTTTTCGAGGGTCTCCCTCCAAGATCGGCACTTATCCAGATCATTATGGTTTGGGCAGCCTCGACATCAGCGAAACATATGGATATTGATTTGTTAGCTTGGACTTTCGCCTTTTCAACCTCTGCTTGGGCCTCAACAAGTCCGGCTTTGAGCTCTATGATTCTTTTTGCCATGACAAAACTTTTCTCCCCAGCATATCGAAGTTGAACTCCAGCAGATGACAGTTGGGCCAAGGTAGCCTCCTTCTATATTTAAACGCTGGTTTATCAAGAATACGTATGAAAAGCACTTCGAGTTGTTCATTAATCGTCAGAGATGGATTAGAACCAACCGTTCATTATCTAATAGATCTTTCCTTTCTAATACTCTATCAAAGAGTTATCAGTATTTATCAAATCTGTTCCTATCTAACAGAACGCTATTGGATCAAATGATAAAGACATTGTTGAGAAAAGGATGGCTTTTCCCGGATGAAATGAAAATTGGATTCATGTAATAGGAGAAAGATTTCCCATTCCTTAGCCGAAAAGATTTCTCTGCAGCAAGGGGATCCTGCCTTCCTTCCACCGATGGTAGTCATCTTTAACTTGATCGACTTCTCCCTGAAACAGCTCGATCTTCTCAATTTTTTGCTGCAACCTAGACATCAAAGTGTTAGCCTCCACCCTTGGATCAAGTCCGTATTTTTTCAAAATGACATTTACCTGCTCATTTAGCTCGGTCTCTTCCTTACGAGCCTTGTCCAAATCTGCTCGAAGGTCACTGAGCTCTTCATCTATTTTCCCGCAAAGGATCTTTAAAGCATTCGTCTCCTCCGAGGTTTTCTGGAGCTCGGCCTCGCATTGGCTCAGGTCGGCCCGAGACTTTGTAAAAGCCTATATGAGAAGAAATATATGAGTTAGGTTGAAGGAAGAAAAAGGAAAAGAAAATTGCAACAACAGAGATTAGCACTCACTCGAGGTAAAAGGCGTTGGGCATCTTCGAAGAGGGTAGACGCATCATTTAGATCAGCGGCATCATCGACCCCGGTAAAGCAATCCCGAAAGGCATCCCCTTCACTGGGGACTGTTGCTCTCAAACGCACACGCAATTATACGTGGTCAATAAGTAATATAGGATTGTCAGTCCAGATATCGTACCCACAAGGACTTGTAATTAACTATCAAGTAAATTAAACCAAACAATTAATCTATTCAAGTGATTTTCTAAAGTGTAATTAATTAACTACAACTAATCTAGAGTAGCAAACAAGGAGATTAAAGGAGCAATTTGGCGAAATTAGACATGAATTCAAGAAGATCTGATATTATAGAGCTATGGGTTAGCTAATAACCCCGTTGAGTTTTTCACTTAAATTTTTTAATTAATTTATCTGTTTTATTGGTTTTCGGGGTTAATATTTCTCGTAACCTCCTCCCGAAGTACTACTCGTCTATTCAAGCTAATCTAACACCTGTATTCCTATAGAATTAGAATTAACAAGAACGCATTAATAATTCATGTGTAGTAAGCAAACAAGGAAATTAGGTGTATTCCTATCCTAACCGCAAACTCCCCCCCCCCCCAGAGTTAAGATCTTGCTCTACCCAATCTTATATGCAATCTAGAATTCCCTCTCCCGAGTTCAATCCTAGATTCGTAAATAGTATTCAATTGGTAATCAAGCAATCAAATAATTAAGCACAAGATTGAATAAATAAACCAATATGATAAAATAATAAGAACAATTCAAGCTTTAAAGTACAACGTTCATGCATCACCCAAAACTCTAGAACTAATAAACTATGAAATTAAAGAAAAATAAGAGAAGAAAAAACTAGGTAGAAGCCTCCTCCAAGCGTGGTGTGTGTTCCCCCACGTGAATTCTCCTTCAAAATATGTTATATCTCATCCAAATCAGGTTTAGGACTCCTTATATACGAGTTGGGGTCGTGTAGAGCTGAAATAACCTTGTCCCGAACGAAGAAGAAAAACCCCCGCAATACAGCATCGGCGCTGGAAACAATGAGCTTTTCACGTCTCCAATTCCTTCCATCTTTGTTTTGAATTCTAACTTTCTTTTGTTGTCTCCATTTGGGGGGACAAACACCAAAGGGTGTCCCCTCTCCTTTTATATTTTTTTTTTCTTCTTCCGCATTTTATTCTATTTTGCTCCAAATCTCTCATCTTCACACCTCTTTATTTTTACACAGTTAAAATATAATATTAAGCATGAAGTAATATAATTAACAATCAAAAGACGATTAAAAGTACTAGAACGTGAGGCAACAATTATTAAATATATGTATTTTTGGCCAAACATCAACACCCCGCACTTAGACTCTTGCTCGTCCTGGAGTAAGCATTAAAATCATTCCCAATAAATCAGACCTAGAAACACCACCACTTCGGTTGGTACTAACAACTAGGCCCTATAGCAACTCAAACCATCAGATATACACTTCCTTATTATCATGCAAGATATACAAGTTACAAACAAACAACAAATGTCTAACCTCCTAATTTCATAGACGGACTCTAACTTACCAAATTTAAGCTCGCTCACCTACTCTATCAAAGAAGCTAATAACATCACATATCTATCATGAAACAAGTTCCGTCACCAGAATAAATAGTCCATACACTCAAGTCAAAGAATGAATATAATTTAAGGACTTAGCATCAAAGTGTTTACCTCGAAAATGGTTTTAATAATTAAAATTGGTTTGTGGTTCTAAAAATATGTGATTAATTTCAATACTAGTGGATAAGTGAAAAATTCTAAGTATAAGCAGGAAACCAGTGATAGACAAACCAGTGTAGTAAAGAAATTGGGGACCTCGAGCTCAGTAATATCGGGGTCTCGAGGTTGGTCTTTGGCGGTTAATGGTGAACAATAAATGGAGAACAATAAATGAAGAACAATAAAGATGTAATGTTGAGAACGTTATACGAGAAAAGCAGAGAATGTTCTATTGCCGTGAATATTCATGTGTCCCTTACAAAATTATAGGGGTCCCCTTTATATAGGAGGGGAAAATCCCAACATAGTACATGTCTAATTATGACAAAGAAATGCTATTGGTACGGCTATATAACGGCTTAGTACGGACTTGTACTATCTCTTGCAGACCTTATCAGCTATAACCACGTGTTCTTGGGAATTTCCCGTCTTTCCATGACAATCATCGATTTTGTACTGCTTCGAGGTAGACAATGGTGAGCGTTCGATATACTCTATCGTGGGATGCACTTCGGGGTCGAACTTCAGACTCTGCTTCGAGCCTCTCGAGACTGGGCTTGAAATGCCACAGAGGCCTCAAAATCGGACTCCCCCCATTTTGGTCGTTTACAAAAAGAATAACTCTCGCACTCACAAACGAATTCACATGTATGCTCAAAGAACCATAAGCTTGCACATTATGTACATCTCTACTAATTAAGTATGCTCGAATAGAATCAAATAGGACTTTAACGAGTTATAATGTTGGCTAAGGGACGGGTAGGAGAATTATATAATAGTGACTTACACTTCCCTAAGCACTTTTCACTTTTAGACCTCATCACCCATTATTTTCATCTCCTAATTTTTTTTCCAGCCATCTCTTCATCTATTATTTCACAAGTATTTCCTCATATCATGACCATTTTTTTTTTCAAAGCAATTTTTCTTTTTTCATTCTTTTTCATGTCACATTCTTTTCAAGAGAGCCTTTTCATCACTTTTAAGCTATTGTTGGTCACCATTTTTTACTTAATCATCCCTTTCCTCGAATTTATCAATTAATATCACAGTCTAAGCAATAGTGTTCAAGGAAGCGGGGTGCAAAAACTAGGGATTCAACAAACGGATCATGGAAAAAATATGGCTTCCAAACAAAAGGCTACATGCTCAACGGGCTAACTAGTGGTACAATATCTGAAAAGGCTAAAATTCACAAGACATATCAAAGAAAGACTGTTATCATCATCTATACAGAGAAACACTTTTATTACGCTTTAATAACATGCAGGAAAAGTTCTAGAGATGTAAAACATGGAATATATTTATGAAATCCTAACCACACATGGCAAGATGGATCAATTCTACTCTAAGACATACAGGATCATAGCGAACGACAAAATAAGAATAAGATATATACAGAGTCACAACCCTAAGCCTAGGTGTCTGAAAGTCCACTATTTTATTCATTACTCAAGCACTCAATTTTAAGTACTCAATCTTGGAGGAAAGTACTTGTGATGACCCAAAGGGGTCATTTTAAGAATTTAGACCCAATTCTAGGCTTATTAGCCATAAAAAGACTAATTTTAAGTACCTCGATTTTGCGTGCGCAGTTTGGGCATGAAACCAGAAAGCTTTTATGTTAAAATATGAGAAATAGTAATTTTTAGAGTTAAAATTTGATTATAGTTGACTTTGCTCAACATTTTGAGTAAGCGGACTAGGATCTGTGTTTCGACGATCCTGGGAGGTCCCCAGTAAAATATGGGACTTGGGAGTATGTCCGAAAATTAATTCCGAGGTCCCAAGCCTTAGAAATCAATTTTTGAAAGAAATTGTTTTGCTTAAATATTAATGAAATAAAGAAAAGAATTAATATTTTAAACCATTGGTATCGGGCCTGTATTTCGGTTCTTGATTCCGGTATAGGTTTGTTATAGTATTTAAAGGTTTACTGTGAAATTTGGTGAAAAATGGAGTTCGTTTGACGTGATTCGGACATTCGGTTGAAAAGTTATGAACTTTAAGTGTTCTTGATGAAAATGATGAGTTTTGAGGTTTAATTCATAATTTTACATGTTATTTTCATGATTTGCTCGCACGAGCAAGTCCGTATGATGATTTTAAACTTGAGTGCATATTTTTCTTAGATCCCCGAGGGCTCGGGTGAGTTTCAAATAGGTTTGGGTTGTGTTGCGCTCGTTCTTTCTTATGCTTCGACATTGTTTCTTCAAGCATAAATGATATCATATTGAACAAATGAGCTTCGATTTTTGTTTTAAATGAAGTATTAGATCTGTATCGTAATTACGGACCCGTAGCAAAAAGAATCATCGAATTTGGACATCGTATGAGGATGTTATGGTCATTTTACTAAGGTTGCCAGATTTTTCAGGTTAATTACGAAATTGCTCCTGATGGCGTATTAAAAATCTGCACTATTTGAAAATATTAAAACCTACATATCTCTTTCATTATAAGGTCAAATTCAGTGATTCAAAAGCCTAACTGGACTAGAATTCCACAAGGAATCCATTGGACACATAAAAATCGAGTTTCTGGATCGCTTGATATGGGAAACGAGGCAGAATAGCTGACAGAAAATATATTAAAAACAGGCAGACCTTCTTCATCAAATTTTCGAACTGTACAACCCTAGGAACGCATTTCTTCACCAAATATCATCTTCAAGTCATAGGTAATCAATTCTAAACTTTACTCTTTCAATTACCAATTGGTTTTCATCACTTTTAAATCAAATAAGAATTTTCATGGTAAAAATTGAGGGTTTCGGTAGAATTAGGGAATTTTGTAACAATCAAATCTTTACCTCGAATTGAGGTTGGATTTCGAGATTAATTTTATATTTGAGTTCGTGGGTGAATGGATAAACGTAATTTGGTCGGAACCCCGAGTTTAGATCAAGTGGGCCCGGAGTCGGGTTTTCATTTTTTTTGAGAAAACATAGGAAAAATTATATTTTCAATAAATTTAGTTCCTTTAGTCTTAATCAATGATATTGAGAGTATTATGATTAGATTCGAGCAAGTTAGAGCAAGATTCTAAAGGAAAAGCTATAATTGAGTTGTGAGTGGCCTGCGAAATTGAGGTAAGTGTTTGGTGTACTTTTGACTTGAAGGAATACGAATCCCCACTTGTTTGCTATGTGAAATGCATGGCCGTGGTCTATAGGTGAGGTGATGAGTATCTATGAACCACCCAATATGCATGTTAAGCATGATCCCTTTCTCGTTCCCAACTTAATTGATTCTTGTCTTAATTGTTCTATGTCCATTATTGTTTCTATGACTACTTGGTCTTGTTATTTTATTGTTAGATATTGTTGTGCTTATTTTGGAAAGAGTATTGGTTGTTTTAGCTGGACTCCTTGTGGTACAAAACGGTTGAGCAGTTTGGCATTGTTTTTACGAATTTTTTTGTATATATATATATATATATATATGTTTCTGTTGGTTCCATTTTTGATAATTTTGAGGGAGTGATGAGGAATATAGTTTAACTGTCTTATGATTGTGAGGTTTACGTGGATGTTTGGTTTCAATTGATTGTTGTCAATGGTTGTGGCAAGTGTATTAAAAGTGTTGGTTGTTCTTTTGATTTTATCATGGTACATAGAGACTGAGAAGGGTTGACAGCGTTACGGTGTTTATATATATTCTGGTTGGTTTTACGAGCTACACTGTTTTCTGTTTAAAATTTGTTGAACTAAAAGTGTTGTGAAATGCTTGGCCTGAACAATGAAAGCTTTTGATGAATAACAAAATTGGTGTGATAAGGGGGCTGTGACAAGGGTGGATAAATGATTGTGATATTGTGAATAGGTGGGGATCGGGTTACACGCCGCAACAAGACAATAATAAGAGAGAATATGCATGTTTTACTGTTTATAAAATAAAGGCTGGAACACTCATTGTTTTATTATCATTATTTCATATTCTGCTTTTACTGTTATTTAAGTGAAACTTGTTCTATTTACAATTTTTGAGACATAAATATTGTGAAAGGCTTTGACTTGAAAGGCGGTGATAAGGGGGCTGTGATAAGGGGGTTGTGATAAGGGTGGATAATTGATTGTGATACGGGTGAATAAATTGATCGTGATACAGGTGAATAAATTGATATGATATGTCTGGTAGGATCCGGTTGCATGCCGCAACAAGGAGCAATAAGGGAGGACAATTATACTTTTAATGATTTTCAAAGAAAAATAAAGATTTTAAAGCTACAATTTTATATTACTATTTTTCGTATTTTGGCACTACTTTTATTTAAAGTTAAAGTTTGGAAATTTGGAAATTATTTGAGAGTTTGTTATAGCTGAGACCCGGAAAAGACAACTGAGTTATTTCATTATTGTTGTAGTACTACATTATTATTTTGAATTTCCTTCTTTCTTTATAATTATTGTCTCGATTATATTTTTCTTGTTCGTGTAGAATTGTTTTATTGCGTTATTGCATATGTTATTGTCACAGGTTATATGTTGTTAATGCCCCGCCGTAGCCTCGTCACTACTTCGTCGAGGTTAGGCTCGACACTTACTCAGTACATGGGGTCGGTTGTACTGATACTACACTCTATGCTCTTTTGCACAGATCCAGGTACCGGCCGGTAGTAGTGATTTGTAGAGTAGGTATTTACTCTTTTGGAGATACGAGGTATATCTTCCGGCGTTCGCAGATCCTGGGAGTCATCTCTATACTATTTAGACTATTGTTATATTTGATTCAGAACAGTTACACATTATTCGCTTAGCCCATTATTTGTAGTATTCTTTAGTAGTACATATTGTGACACCAGACCCTAGGGTAGTTTTAAGTTATTTATATAATTAGTTCATGGCTCGTTTTATTTATTTGCTTATTCGTGTATGTGATGACCCAAAAAGTCATCTTATGTAAATTTAATTATGACTATGTTCCGAGGCCTTGAAAGGCTCCGTTAATCTCACCTCGATGTGCGTGCACAGCCTGGGCGCGTAGCCGGGAAGCCTTTATGTGGAAACTTGATAAAGAGTTAAATTTATGATAATTAACTGAATAAAGTTGACTTTGGTCAACATTTTTGGTAAACAGACCCGGACTTGTGATCTGACGGTCCCGGAAGGTCGGTAGGAAAATATAGGACTTGGGCGTATGCCCGAAATCAAATTCCGAGAACCCAAGTCCGAGAAATGAATTTTTAAAGAAAATTGTTTTCTGAAAATAAGAAAGGCTTATGAAAATGAACCTCGATGTGAAACCTGTGCTGTCGGGCCCGTATTATGGTTCCAGATCCCGGAACAAGTTCAAAATATGTTATTTACGTTATCTGTGAAATTTGGTAAGAAACGGACTTCATTTGACGGATTTCGGATCAAAATGGGAAATTTAGAGTTAATGAAGTTTTGAGGATTTTCGTAGAATTTGAAATTTGGTTTGGAATGTGATTTTATGTTACCGAGGTCCAAATCAAATTCTGAGACCGAGAATAGTTCAGTTATGTCATTCATGACTTGCCTGCAAAATTTGGAGTCATTTCGAGTAGTATAGGCTCATTCGGTGCATTGAAGTGAATTGTAGAATTTCAAGTTCTTAAGTTTTGATTCAATTTGGTTTTGGGGTTGAATTCTGAGTTTCATTGTTGTTTTTCATGTTCCGAGAGTTTTAGAAAGTCTGTATCATGAGTACAGACTTGTTGGCGTCTTTGGACGGGGTCCCGAGGGCCTCGGGTGAGTTTCGGACCCCTCGAAGTTAATTCCAAAAGACCAGAATTTTTCTGTCTGGTTTTCTTCAGTGCGGTTGCAGGTGCAAGACTGCGATCGCACAAGAGGATTGGATCAGGGATGGAAAATGACCTATGCGATCGCACAGGTCTATCCGCGATCGCACAGGGTAAGTTTTTGGACTGGCCCGGATTAGCTCTCTGGGACCGCAGCCCCTACCCTCGCGATCGCACAAGCCTGTTTCCCCTACTCTCCGCGATCGCCAGCCAGTAGCTGCGATCGCACAGTGCTCTTGAGGGCCCTGAGCAGTTGGCCTGTGCGAACGCACTGCCTCAGCTGCGATCACACAGTATAAGCAGCTGGGCAGTGTGATTTTAATATGGGATTTGGCATTATTTCACCATTTCCATCTTCTTCCCCAAGCTTCATGAGAGCTTTCAAGAGGATCCTTCCACCCAGTGTTTGAGGTAAGTAAAATTCTCCCTAACACCTAGTTCTAAACATCAATTTCTAGTTAATCTTCCTTCTAAATCAAATTCATGAAATTGGGTAGTAATTTAGGGCTTTTGGGAAATTTGTGAATTATCCGTTTAAAGCCGCGAATTTAAGTATAAGTTACATAATTATGATCCTTAGTCTATGAGTGAGTGATACCTTTGAGAATTTTTCGGAAATTGAACATGCGGGACCGGGGTTGGAATTTGGGAAATTCTTCTAGAATAGCAATTTTATTGAATAACTAAGATAATTTCCCACATTGTGCATACATTGATTTAATTGTACACCTTTTTGCTAGTTGCGAGTCCTCAGATGTAGATTTCAGAGATTTGGGCGCATCCTTGATCCGAAGGGTGATTTCGTCACGAGG
The DNA here is from genome assembly GCA_005239495.1 of Nicotiana undulata. Taxonomy (NCBI): domain Eukaryota; kingdom Viridiplantae; phylum Streptophyta; class Magnoliopsida; order Solanales; family Solanaceae; genus Nicotiana; species Nicotiana undulata. Next base: position 12,121 of record ML275223.1, on the reverse strand, counting down.
TGAGTCTCCTTTCTAACCTTGTAAGAGGGAATTGTCCCCATAGGTGATGTATATTCTATGTGTAAATTGTTTGGGGGCTCCGTACGCGCCAAGTGATGAGAGTCCGTACGTAGCGACTATCATTGTTATGTCCGGGTAGTTAGGCCCACATCATGCCTTATATGCTTCCTCGTAATGCCTTATATGCTTCTATGAATTGCTTTATATGATTCATTGTGACGCCATATGTACTATGAGATTATGCTTTGTATAGTATTGTTCCTCCGAGGCTTTATGGAAAATTGTTGAATGGAAAGGAATTTGTGATGAAAAGTATTTGATATATATATGGGATCGGGCCGTACGCCACGACAGAGATGAAAAGTATTTGCTATATATATGGGATCGGGCCGTCCGCCATGGCAGAGATGAAAAGTATTTGATATATATATGGGATCGGGCCGTCTGCCACAGCAGAGATGAAAAGTATTTGAAATATATGTGGGATCGGGTCGTACGCCACGACATAGTTGAAAAGTATTTGTGATATATCTATATATGGGATCGGGACGTATGCCACGGCGGAGTTGAGTGTTATTGTGCACATATGGGATCGGGTCGTACGCCACGGAGAGTTTAGAAGGTACCTTATGGGAGCGGGCCGTATGCCACGGCGGATCTAAGACTTGGTGATTATGGTTTCGTTTCGGTGGTCTTACCCTTGAAAGTGCATTATTGCGTAATTCAGTAGTTGTTTGGGTTTCTGCTCCTGATATGTACTTGTTGCTTATCTCCTAACATGCCTATTGTATTTCGTTATATTCTATCGTATGTTATTACTCATAGACCTTAGTGAGTATTGAGTCGACCTCTCGTCACTACTTCTTCGAGTTTAGGCGGGATACTCACTAGGTACATATTTATTTTAATATGTACTTATGCTGCACTTCTGTACTTAACTGTACAGGTACTGAGGTCGGTGCTTCTGGTTATAGTACCGGAGATAGACCCTCAGCTAGTGGACTTGACTTCACGGTGAGCTGCCTCATCTGGCGATCCCCAGCAGCTTATTTTCCCTGTCTATTTCATCCAGACTGTGGATTTGTATATATTATTATCCTTTGTATATTCCGTTAGTATGCCCATGACACTCATGACACTAGTTCCTGGCACACACGTAGTGTATATTTTTGTATTTGGGGTCGTATATGCATACATATGCTTTATTTCGGCCATGTATTGTTATGATTTTAATTTCATATCAACCTATCATCATGTTTAATTGTTTTAAATTGGTGAAAATTGACTTGTTTAATCAAATGGGAAGGGTAATACTTAGTGTAATTCATATTGGCTTGCCTAACCCCTTCGTTGGGTGCCATCACGACCTGGATTAGGATTCTGGGTCGTGACAACGTGGTATCAGAGCTCTAGGTTCACGTAAGTCTCACGAGTCACGGGCAGGCCCAGTAGAGTCTTGCGGATTGGTACGGAGACGTCTGTACTTATCTTCAGAAGGCTATGGGGTGTTAGGAAACTTCCCTTTATTCATATCCTGTCGTGCAATCTATGATGTACTCAAACTTATTCTTCTATTCTCTCACAGATGGTGAGGACGCTTGCATCCGACGATTCTAGTCCGAGAGATGTCGCTGCCCCCGCCGTCCGAGGTCGGGGTAGAGGCAAGGGTAGAGCACCTGCTCGAGGTAGGGGATGAGGGCATCCTAGAGCTATACCAGTGGCACCACCAGAGGACCCTATTATGGAGGAGGAAGATGAGGTGCCTCCAGCAGCACCTGCTCTAGTGTATTTCATGACGGGGCCAGGCTTCCAGGAGGTCATGGGACGTATGCTGAGATTCATGGAAACTATGTCCCAGGCTGGTTTATTTCCAGCCGACCCTGCTACTTCTTAGGCGGGAGGGGGAGTCCAGACCCCTACCGCTCAGGCCACAGGTCAGGCAGTAGCATCACATCATACCTCGGGCACACCACCCGTGGGTGGGGTTCAGCCCGTAGTAGCAGCCCCAGAGCCCAGGACAGTTGCAGAGGGTGACCAGCGGGGTGAGGATGCTCAGGATTTCATCGATAGGTCCAGGGACAGACTGCACAACATGAGGATTTTAGAGTCCCATGGAGTGGATTTCACCACATTTCAATTAGAGGGCAGAGCTCGTAGGTGGTGGCAGTCATATATTCTCAGCAGACAAACAGATTCTCCTCCTGTCACTTTGGATTAGTTCGCTCAGCTATTTCTAGACATATACATTCCACCTTCTGAGAGGGAGGAGCTACGGGGTCAGTTTGAGCGACGAGAGCAGGGGAAGATTTCAGTGACTGATTATAAGTCTAGATTTTCCGAGTTATCCCGCCATGCCCTTAAGATATTGCCCACTGATGCCGAGAGGGTGCAGCGGTTTGTGGCAGGCTTGCATCCAGGTATTAGGGCCTCTATGGCCCGAGAGGTGGAGATGGGTACCCCTACCAGCTTGTAGTCGAGATAGCTCGACGGATTGAGGGGTATCGGTTGAGGAGCAGGGAACCGGGTCAGCAGGGTCAGCGGGACAAGAGGGCTAGGTTCTCGGGAGAGTTTAGGGATGCTTCAGCTAGGAGTAGGGGTCAGTTCGGGGGTGGTCAGCCCAGCAGACCTTCATATTCAAGACCCCCACTACCCCCTCGAGGTGGTTCAGTGAGGCCTCAGTTTTGCGCCATGCCAGAGCATTCCTATCGTCCTCCATCCATCTAGAGTGCACCCAGCGGTTATTCCAGTCATCAGAGATCCTCTAGTTCCTATTTTATTGCCTTACCCGAGGGTCCACACCGCTCTTCGGCTATTCAGGGTTCTTCCTCTTTAGGGCAGCGGGATGTAGTGCCAGGAGGTTGTTTCGAGTGTGGGGAGCTGGGTCATACGTGGAGGTATTGTCCTAGGTATCGGGGCAAAGCAGTGCAGCAGAGTTATTAGCCTAGGAGTTCAGCACCAGCAGTCCAGCCACCTCGAGGTGGAGGTCAGGCCGGCAGGGGTCGTCCTAGAGGGGGAGGCTAGTTAGGAGGAGGTCAGTTAGTTCCTGTTCACTCTGGGGGAGTTCAGTCTTCAGGAGCCTCAGCCAGATTTTATGCCATTCCGGCCAGATCAGATGCAGTGGCCTCAGACGCCGTAATCATAGGTATTATCTCAGTATGTTGTTGAGTGGCTTTAGTACTATTTGATCCAGGATCCACATATTCATATGTTTCAGTACTATTTGCTCATTTTATGGATGTTCCTCATGAGTCCTTGGGTTGTCATATATATGTGTCCACTCCTATGGGAGATTCTGTGGTGGTAGACCGGGTCTATCGGTCTTGTGTGATCACTTTCTGCGGTTTCGATACCAGAGCAGATCTTTTATTGCTGGATATGATTGATTTTGAGGTTATCCTAGGCATGGATTGGCTATCTCCTTATCATGCTGTGTTAGATTGCCATGCCAAGACAGTCACTTTAGCCATGCCTGAGTCGCATAGGCTAGAGGGGAGAGGTTCTTCAGTTAGTGCCTCCAGCCGGGTCATTTCCTTCCTGAAGGCTCGGCATATGGTCGAGAAGGGTTGTTTGGCTTATCTTGCTTATGTGCGGGACACCACTGCCGAGTCTTTGACCATTGATTCGGTGCCGGTGGTGCGAGAGTTTTCAAATGTATTTCCTTCAAATCTTCCATGCATGCCTCAAGATCGAGACATTGATTTTTGTATTGATTTAGCTCCATATACTCAGCCTATTTCCATTCCCCCGTATCGTATGGTTCCTAAGGAGTTGAAAGAGTTAAAGGAGCAACTTGAGGAGTTGTTGGCTAAGCGGTTCATCAGGCCGAGTGTGTCGCCGTGGGGTGCTCCAGCCCTATTTGTGAAGAAGAAGGATGGGTCTATGCGGATCTGTATTGACTACCGCCAGCTGAATAAGGTTACTATTAAGAATAAGTATCCTCTATCTTGCATCGATGATTTATTTGACCAGTTTCAGGATGCTCGTGTGTTTTCCAAGGTTGATTTGAGATCGGGTTATCATCAATTGAAGATTCGGGCTTCAGATGTTCCGAAGACTGCATTTCGTACCAGATATGGCCATTATGAGTTCCTGGTGATGTCCTTTGGTTTAACTAATGCCCCAGCAGCATTCATGGACTTGATGAATATGGTATTCACGCCGTATATTGATTCCTTCATCTCGTCTTCATTGATGAAATATTGATTTATTTGCGAAGCCTAGGTAAGCATGAGCAGCATTTGAGAGTCGTGCTCCAGACCTTGCGGGAACAGAAGTTGTATGCTAAGTTCTCCAAGTGCGAGTTCTGGTTAGATTCCGTGGCATTTTTGGGGCACGTGGAATCCAAAGAAGGCATCAAGGTTGATCCTCAGAAGATTGAGGCGGTTCAGAGTTGGCCGCATCCTACTTCAGCTACACAGATCAGGAGTTTCTTGGGCCTAGCAGGCTATTATCGCCGATTCGTGGAAGGGTTCTCTTCTATTGCAGCTCCATTGACCAGATTGACTCAGAAGAATGCCCTGTTTCGGTGGTGCGACGAGTGTGAGGTGACCTTTCAGAAGCTCAAGTCAGCTTTGACCTCAGCATCGGTTCTGCCATTGCCTTCCGGTTCTGGGACATATACTGTGTTGCGATGCTTCACGTGTCGGGTTAGGATGTGTGTTGATGCAGGATGGCCGAGTTTATTGTTTATGATTCGCGCCAGCTGAAGGTTCATGAGAAGAATTATCTTGTGCACGACTTGGAGTTGGCAGCGATTGTTCATGCTTTGAAAATCTGGAGGCACTACTTGTATGGTGTGTCTTGTGAGGTTTATACAGACCACCGCAGTTTGCAACATTTGTTTAAGCAGAGGGACGTTAATTTGAGGCAACGGAGATGGCTTGAGTTGTTAAAAGACTATGATCTCACTATTTTGTATCACCCGGGCAAGGAGAATGTAGTAGCAGATTCTTTGAGCAGGAGGGCAGCGAGTATGGGTAGCTTGGCCTACATAGCAGCTGAGGAGAGACCTTTAGCCTTGGACATTCAGTTCTTGGCCAATCACTTTGTGAGATTGGACCTTTCGGAGTCTCGTCGAGTTTTGGCTCATGTAGTTGCTCAGTGTTCATTATTGGGGGAGATTAAGGCTCGGAAGTTTGATGATCCATGCCTTGCAAAGCTTCGGGATACAGTGGTCTAGGGCAGGGCCAAGGAGGTTACTTTGTGCGAGGATGGTGTTTTGAGGCTCTAGGGCCGTTTATGTGTTCTAAATATTGATGGCCTGAGGAAGAGAATTCTATAAGAGGCCCACAGTTCTCGGTATTCTGTTCATCCGGGTGCGACGAAGATGTACCGTGATTTGAAGCAACACTACTGGCGGAGGCGGATGAAGAAGGATATAGTGCAGTATGTGGCTAGGTGTCTCAATTGTCAGCAGGTCAAGTACGAGAACCAGAGGCCAGGAGGCTTGTTTCAGAAGATGCCCATTCCTGAGTGGAAATGGGAGCGCATCACCACGGACTTCGTGGTTGGGTTGCCTCGAACTTTGTGGAAGGTTGACGCAGTTTGGGTCATTGTGGATAGATTGACCAAATCGGCGCATTTCTTTCCTGTGGCTACTACTTATACTACAGAGTGGCTGGCCCAGATTTATGTTCGGGAGATAGTCCGATTGCACGGTGTGCCGGTGCCAATTATATCAGATCAAGGTCCTAAGTTCACCTCGTACTTCTGGAGAGAATTGCACAGTGAGATGTGCACTCAGATAGATCCCAGCTCAGCATTTCACCCTCAGACTGATGGTCAGTCGGAGCGTACGATTCAGATTTTAGAGGATATGCTCAGGGCTTGTGTGATTGATTTTGGCGGTCAGTGGGACCAGTTCTTGCCTTTGGTGGAGTTTGCATACAATAACAGTTATCAGTCCAGCATCGAGATGGCTCCATTCGAGGCTTTATATGGTCGGCGATGTCCTTCTCCTATCGGGTGGTTTGAGCCTGGCGAGGCCAAGCTATATGGCACAGATCTGGTGAGAGATGCTTTGGATAGGGTTAAGATTATTCAGGAGAAACTCCGCACAGCTCAGTCCAGACAAAAGAGTTACGCATTTCAGCTGGTGCGTGATGTATCATTTATGGAGGGAGATAAGGTTATGTTAAAGGTTTCGCCGATGAATGGCGTTATGAGATTCGGGAAGAACGGCAAGCTGAGCCCCAGGTTTATAGGCCCTTTCGAGGTGTTGAGGTGATTCAGGGAGGTTGTGTATGAGCTCGCTTTACCTCCCGCCTTATCAGGAGTTAATCCGGTATTTCATGTATCCATGCTCCGGAGATATCATGCCGATTTCTCTCACGTGATTGACTTCAGCACTATACAGTTAGATGAGAAGTGGGCTTCGAGGAGGAGCTAGTTGCTATTATTGATAGGCAGGACCGCCAGTTGAGGTCTAAGAGAATTTCTGCCATAAAGGTCCAGTGGAGGGGCCAACCAGTCGATGAGGCGACATGGGAGTCCGAGGAGGACATGCGAAGCAGGTATCCGCAGCTATTCAGCACTTCAGGTACGATTCTACGTCCGTTCGAGGACGAATGTTTGTTTTAGAGGAGGAGATTGCGATGACCCAAAAAGTCATCTTATGTAAATTTAATTATGACTGTGTTACGAGGCCCCAAAAGCATCCGTTAATCTCACCTCAATGTGCGTGCGCAGTCCGGGTGCAAAGCCAGGAAGCCTTCATGTGGAAACTTGATAAAGAGTTGAATTTATGATAATTAACTAAATAAAGTTGACTTTCGTCAACATTTTTGGTAAACAGACCTGGACCTGTGATCTGACGGTCCCAGAAGGTCTGTAGGAAAATATGGGACTTGGGTGTATGCCCGGAATCGAATTTCGAGTACCCAAGTCCGAGAAATAAATTTTTAAAGATAATTGTTTTCTAAAAATAATAAAGGCTTATGAAAATGAACCTCGATGTGAAACCTGTGCTGCTGGGCCCGTATTATGGTTCCGGAGCCCGGAACAGGTTCAACATGTGTTATTTACGTTATCTGTGAAATTTGGTAAGAAACAGACTTGATTTGACGGATTTCAGATCAAAATGGGAAATTTAGAGTTAATGAAGTTTTGAGAATTTTCATAGAATTTGAAATTTGGTTTGGAATGTGATTTTGTGTTACCGAGGTCTGAATGAAATTCCGAGACCGGGAATAGTTCCGTTATGTCATTCATGACTTGCATGCAAAATTTGGGGTCATTCCGAGTAGTATAGGCCCGTTCAGTGCATTGAAGTGAATTCTAGAATTTCAAGTTCTTAAGTTTTGATTCAATTTGGTTTTGGGGTTGAATTCTGAGTTTCGTTGATGTTTTTCATGTTTCGAGAGTTTGAGCGAGTCCGTGTCATGACTACAGACTTGTTAGCGTGTTTGGACAGGGTGCCGAGGGGCTCGAGTGAGTTTCGGACCCCTCGGAGTTAATTCCAAAATACCAGAATTTTTCTTTCTAGTTTCTTCAGTGCGGTTGCAGGTGCAAGACTGCGATCACACAAGAGGTCTATCCGCGATCGCACATTGGTAAGTTTTTGGACTGACCCGGATTAGCTCTCTGCGATCGTAGCCCCTACCCCCGCGATCGCACAAGCCTGTTTCCCCTACTCTCCGCGATCGCCAGCCTGTATCTGCGATCGCACAGTGCTCTTGAGGGCCCTGGGCAGTTGGCCTGTTCAAACGCACTGCCCCAGCTACGATCGCACAGTATAAGCAGCTGGGCAGTGTGATTTTAATACGGGATTTGGCATTATTTCACCATTTCCATCTTCTTCCCCAAGCTTCATGAGAGCTTTCAAGAGGAGCCTTCCACCCAGTGTTTCAAGTAAGTAAAATTCTCCCTAACACCTAGTTCTAAACATCAATTCCTAGTTAATCTTCCTTCTAAATTATAAAATTCATGAAATTGCGTAGTAATTTAGGGCTTTTGGGAAATTTGTGAATTATCCGTTTAAAGACGCGAATTTAATTATAAATTACATAATTATGATCTTTAGGCTATGGGTGAGTGATCCCTTTGATAATTTTTCGGAAAATTTAACATGCGGGACCGGGGTTGGAATTTGGGAAATTCTTCAAGAATAGCGATTTTATTGAATCACTAAGATAATTTCCCATGTTGTGCATACATTGATTTAATTGTACACCTTTTGGCTAGTTGCGAGTCCTCGGGTGTAGATTTCGGAGATTCGGGCGCATCCTTGATCCGAGAGGTGATTTCATCACGAGGTGAGTCTCCTTTCTAACCTTGTAAGAGGGAATTGTCCCCTCTAGGTGATGTATATGCTATGTGTAAATTGTTTGGGGGATACGTACACGCCAAGTGATGAGAGTCCGTATGTAGCGGCTATCATTGTTATGTCCGGGTGGATAGGCCCACATCATGCCTTATATGCTTCCTCGTAATGCCTTATATGCTTCCTCGTAATGCCTTATATGCTTCTTTGCAATGCTTTATATGATTCATTGTGACGCCATATGTACTATGAGATTATGCTTTGTATAGTATTGTTCCTCCGAGGCTTTATGGAAAATTGTTGAATGGAAAGGAATTTTTGATGAAAAGTATTTGATATATATATGGGATCGGGCCGTACGCCACGGCAGAGATGAAAGGTATTTGCTATATATATGGGATCGGGCCGTCTGCCACGGCAGAGATGAAAAGTATTTGATATATATATATGGGATCAGGCCGTCCACCACGACAGAGATGAAAAGTATTTGAAATATATGTGGGATCAGGTCGTACGCCACAACAGAGTTGAAAAGTATTTGTGATTTATATATGGGATCGGGGCGTACGCCACGGCGGAGTTGAGTGGTATTGTGCACATATGGGATTGGGCCGCGGCGAATTTAGAAGGTACCTTATGGGAGCGGGCCGTACGCCATGACGGATCTAAGACTTGGTGATTATGGTTTCGTTTCGGTGGTCTTACCCTTGAAAGTGCATTATTGCGTAATTCAGTAATTGTTTGGATTTCTGCTCCTGATATGTACTTGTTGCTTATCTCCTAACATGCCTACTGTATTTCATTATATTCTATCATATGTTATTACTGATGGACCTTAGTGAGTATCGAGTCGACCTCTCGTCACTACTTCTTCGAGTTTAGGAGGGATACTCCATGGGTACATATTTATTTTAATATGTACTTATGCTACACTTCTGTACTTAACTGTACAGGTACTGAGGTCGGTGCTTCTGGTTATAGTACCAGAGATAGACCTTGAGCTAGTGGACTTGACTTCACGGTGAGCTGCCTCCTTTGGCGATCCCCAGCAGCACCATGGAGTTTCATCTACTTTTGTTATTTTACCCGTCTATTTCATCCAGACTGTGGATTTGTATATATTATTGTCCTTTGTATATTTCGTTAGTATTCCCATGACACTCGTGACACTAGTTCCTGGCACACACGTAGTGTATATTTCGGAATTTGGGGTCGTATATGCATGCATATGCTTTATTTCGGCCATGTATTGTTATGATTTTAATTTCATATCAAGATATCATCATGTTTAATTGTTTTAAATTGGTGAAAATTGACTTGTTTAATCAAATGGGAAGGGTAACACTTATTGTAATTCATATTGGCTTGCCTAACCCCGTCGTTGGGCGCCATCACGATCTAGATTAGGATTCTGGATCGTGACAGTCTATATTTGGGATTATTCATTGAAAGTCAGTAGCTTAAATTTCACTTCATAATTGCTTATCATGTTTAAAGAAAAATTCAAAGGAATAGTTAATTGAACCCTAACATTGGCTTGCCTAGCAAGTGTGATGTTAGGCGCCATCACGATCCCTAAGGTTGGAGGAATTTGGGTCGTGACAAGTTGGTATCAGAGCACTAGGTTTCTTAGGTCTCATAATTCACGAACAAACTTGGTAGAGTCTGAAGGATCGGTACGGAGAAGTCTATACTTATCTCTCAGAGGCTATGAAGTTAGGAACAATTTCACTTCAACTCTACTCTATCGTGCGAATTTATTCTACCATTGATGATTGAACTTGTCTATTCTTGTCCTCTAACAAATCTCGACAACACTCAAAATGTCTACAACCGGACAAGAGGTGAAGCCCTAATGACAGCTACGATTAGGGGAAGAGACAGAAGCGGAGCTCAGTCTAAAGCTCGAACATTAGCACCTATTGTATAGTCTCTAATGGATCTAAACGCGGAGGTTCTATCTTAGTCGGTACATGTTGGACTAGCCCATATCACAGAAGGATTTATAGCTACTCCAGTGTTGCATAACAAGGGAATAGTTGAATGCAACGGGGTTGATTTATATGAGCCGTGAAGTTTAACATTGTAGATTATCAGGCATTGTGACCTATGACTTTGTGCCAAGTGGAAAAGTCCACCGTCAAGGAATAGATTGCGGGGTCGTGTGTTATATCGGCTTTGGCTTGGAATGTATAAGGCCGGAGATGTTGCAAGAGATAAAGCTGGGAAATGCGGTATGTCAGTCTCCTTAACAACGCTATACCTCATTTTAAGTTCTAGTATTCTAGAATTTTAAGTTCTTAAGATTTGATTAAATAAGTTTTGGGATTTGATTTCGAGTTTCGCTGTTGTTTTTCGTGTTCCGAAAATTCGAGCGAGTCCGCTTAGTGATTTAGGACTTGTTGGTATATTTGGACGGGGTCTCGGGTGGGCCTTGGTGCATCTCGGATCCTGCGCGAGGCCAAAAACCAGCAAAAACCACTGCTGGTGCACAGCAGCTGGTGTGACCGCAGGTGGGGGACCGCCCCTGCGGTCCCAGCCTCGCAGGTGCGATCCCCATCCCTTTGCCCAGAGTCCGCAGGCGCGGTCCAGGCATCGCAGGGGCGACTCTTCTCGCAGGCGCGACCCAGGCGTCGCAAGGGCGGGTCCGCAGGAGCGGTCTCCCATTCTGCAAGTGCGGCCCCATCTGGGGTGGCCCAAGTCCGCAGGTGCGATCATTTTTCCGCACCTGCGATCCCGCAGGCGCGAGCCACCTTCCACAGGTGAGGAAATCACCCAGNAAAACATGCAATTTAAGGTAGAAATTGGGGTAAGTGGGTAGTGTTAGGTTTTTGGGATTTTTGTGTGATTCAACCCCAATTTGGGGTCGAATCTTAAAATAAATTGTATATTCTTAATCGTGGGGATATGGGTGATCGGGTTTTGGTCCGAACCTCGAGTTTCGACAACGTGGGCCCGGGGTCAAAATTTGGAAATTTAGGAAGAATAATTAGAAATGAGTAATTAGGCTATGGGTTTGAGTTATTGAGTCATTATTGATATACTTGAGTTGAATATGTCTAGATAATATCGTTTTGGAGCCGGATTATAAAGGAAAGGCGGTGTTAGAGGGTTGATCGCTCTAGTTTGGTGAGGGAATAGGTATTATATGCTATGTGCTAAGTGATTATCATGTTCATTGCATAGGTGAGGTGACGAGTACCTATGCAATGTTTGTCAAGCATGCCCGTGAGTCTATTTTGATAGAGATTGCAGTATTCTTCCATGTTTAGCATATTATGAGATTGTCTTTACTTGGTAAGTTATTCTTGATTGAAAGTATTGGCTGTCAGGTTTGAGAAGTGTTGATACGAATGATAATCCAAGTGTAGTGTATGTGATTGAGGTGATTGGTGATAGCTGAGACCCTTGCCGGGCATTTATTGAGCTATTAAGTTGATGTTTTCCCCTTTGCCGGGTGTTCTGAATTGCTTATTTCCACTATGCTGTACTCCTTGCCATGTTATCTGTTATTGTTTGGTGAGGGAGAGTTTAAAGCACGAAGGGTGATGCCGTGCCATGATATTCTTTACATTGCATAGTGAGAAAAAGTGTAAAGCACGAAGGGTGATGTCGTTCCATGTTTCATATCGATTACAAGCACAAAGGTAAATGTCGTGCCATGACTTTTATTGATTATAAGCACGAAGGTTAATGCCGTGCCATGATTCATTATACATTGCATTGTGAGGAAGAGAGTAAAAGCACGAAGGGTGATGCCGAGCCATGATATTTGATTTCATTGCATTGTGAGGAAGGGAGTAAAAGCACGAAGGATGATGCCGTGCCATTGTTTACTTTTCTGACATTTATATTGTTTCG
>ML275220.1:761-13996 GCA_005239495.1 Nicotiana undulata | reverse complement strand
TACACACACCTAGGAGCACCCCTTCCTGCATATCCATACAAGACCCGAGTAGGCGGGTCGAGGTCCTACGAGGTACCCACTACTCGGAGTACCCTCCCAAAAGGAAAAAGATGTGTCTGTCAGGTTCGGTTCTTCTTAGTTGGGTTGGGCGGGTTCGACCAGAAATGCTATGCTTACACACAAGACTACCCCTCTTCCCGAAAGCTTCGCGGGGACTACTTTAGGACGACGGACGACCGCCCGTAGGGGGTTTACTGCACAAGGCCCCTGCAGAGGAAAGGCTTTATCCCAGCGAATAGAAGATACTCAGCTCCGCACAACATAGGGATTAGCACACTTTCGGGAAGAACATAGAATAGTAGAAGATCCAGCATGCAGAACACGGCGATCATTATAAATTCACGAATTAGAAATGCTGTAATATACTCTTTCCCATAACTTCTCATACCAGACCAACCCACTAAAATGCAAATAGGGATCAGAAATGTGGTCAATATCACGAAGAATAAAATTTTATCTTTTTTTCTTTTTTACATATTCATCACATATAATTTACATTCCTTTCTTATATAACCATAATAATATACTTTGTAAGCAAATATTATAGATTATATATATTAACGGATAATTAAATAAAAGTGAAATCATTGAGATTTAAGATAAATACATATTACATTTTGTAAATACTACATAAATATTCAACTTCCACATCTAGTATGCTCCCATAAATGATCTATTAATGCATTACAAAGTGCTATTTACCGTAGTTTCAATTTTTATGTAATTTTATTTAATATATTTTCAATTTTAATGTATTTCAATTTTCACTTTTCAATTTTAGCAACATCTAATATTTTATATTCGCACTTTTCAATTTTAGCAACATCTAATATTTTATATTTGCACCATCCATTTTTGAGATGATTATATATTTTATGACTTATAATAAAATTAACTTACAATTTTACATAAAAATAATAAATGCACGAAAATTAATTTATCAAAATTATACGCCAAAGTTAAGATGTAAAATCAACATTATAAAGATATTACATAAACATAATTAGGTATATATAAAGAGATGAATTAAAGAGTTAAATAAAAATAATAATAGTAATGGAGGAGATGAATATAGTCACTCTATTCATCCCCCATTTTGCAGCCAAAAATGGGGGAGCACTGGAGCCAAATTTCTCCAAAAACTGACTGCATTATGGCCAAATGCAGCAGCGTTGGAGATGGCCTTAGAACACCAGTCTTAAGAATGCCTCTGATGAATAGAAAGATACTGGAAAGAGATTGCATGCAAAATCTTTTAGATGCCTAGAGGCTGAATACAGGAGAATACGACGGAGGAAAGGGAAATAGAATCTTGCTATCCACTTCAGGGACGGAAGGGATATAGAATCTTGCTATCTACTTCGCGTATGGTTCTCAATTGACATTCCATCTTCATTCACTCTCTGTGTCATCCCAATTAGCAGAAAAGTTAGGCTGGTTGGAGAACATAAGCCATCAATCTCCCGTTATGAAATTGAATCAGGTATGAATTTGTTATCAGGGTCTTTAGGCTTCTATTGACATACTCTGATAAGAATAGTTGCAAAGTCAAAATTGTAAATATTAATTAACCGCTATACTTAGCTTACTAGATTCATAATTTATTTGAGGCCAGGAAGACAGAACGAAGAAACTACTACTCCTTCCATAGGAAGAAGTTTCTGCAGCTAAAACATTGCCAACAAAGGAAACTGAAAGTAACCTTGCCATGGCAAATTAAAAATTCCATGATTGTAGCATAAAGTAGAAAGTCATAGTAAAAGACATGAAAACAAAGAAGATAAACGAGGCAGTGAAGAATGAGGAAAAACTTTACACTTACCTCAAAGGTATCTTATCATTCTGATGTTGGAGTACAATAACTACATCCTTACTTGTCCAAACAAGACTTTCACCTTCCATCATAAGATGTTCATCCACATCAGCTAAAGATAGAACAAATCTGTAAACAAGGAGGAGATTGTAAGAGCATCAAAATACTACAACAACCCAGTAAAATCCCACCAGTGGGGTCTGGTCTGGGGAGGGTAGAGTGTACGCAGACCTTACCCCTACCCCAGAGGGGGTAGAGAGGCTATTTCCGGGAGACCATAAATATGCCTTTCTTGTTCAAAATGGCAGTAATAGGAGCAAAAATCTGCTGGAATTTAGGTTTAGACCTTTTAGAGGTCTATTTATTCATTGCAAAACTAGGAGTCTCTTTAATCTTCTTAGGGTATGTCAACGGAAAATGTAGAGAACTTCTAGGGTAGACAACCTGATTTATTGAATATTGGACGGAGATGAGTCTAAATGGAGTGGAACGGATAGTGAGATTCAAATAGCCAACCCCTACTAGGCTGGATAGAGATTCAGTTGTTTTTATTGTTGTTGTTGTTGAATTCATATTGCCAAGCAAACAGAAGCAACAATTTCAAACTTTATAAGAAAGAATCAGAACAATCAAATAGGAGAGACAGGTGTATCAAAGACAATGTTCTATTCGCATTTTAGGAATATATCATCCAATAATTCAGCAATCAAATTGCTACAAGTCAATAATGTAAAAATGGAACAGCAAACAGCAGAAGTTTGTTTTCATTCATCAATCTTAATGATTGACCTAAGTCCTAACTAAAGGCTATAGGCATAATGTATTATGCTAGCTAGCCATGAAGTCCAATATCACATACCAAACCAATGATTAATACAGAAGCATTTGCTGAGCATATCTAATCATTGAGTGTCATAGGTAAAAAGGTTCAGCAAGTAAAATACACAAACTCCAGAAGATCAAAGACGAGTCTTTTAGCAGAACTAATAATTGGTCACTGAGCAAAGAAAGAAAGCTGCTAATTAGCACTATCGATTTATATAGGGATATTTCTAATGTGTTTATTCAGTATCAAAAGGCAATGCTAAACATCAGAGAGAGAGAGAGAGAGGCATCAATAGAGCAAGTTCTGAGCAATCCACAAAGCATGAGGTCAAAAGTTGTGCTCACACTGGGATGACTCTGGTACCATATGTGCGGTGCAGATCTCCTTGTTTCTTCTTTTCTATTGTTCTTTTCTTCTCCTTTTTTCGCCTCTCGCTATAAGTAGCCCAGATAGGTTTATGCTTTAGTATGGAATCACTTGTACCATCACTCTCATCCATCCAGTGCTAGAAAAAAGAAAAAGATCAGAAAAATAAGGCATAGATAAAGGTATTGCTTGTGCAACGGATAAATATTGATACAAGCCAAATGGTGTGTTCTGCAGAATATTTACGAGGGAAGGAAATGGAGAAAACAACCTGGCGGAGAAAAAATTTACTTGAGAGTGAAGAGTCAGAAACCTCAAGTAAACCGGCAGCAAGCACATCTGCGGATCGTTCCATCTCCTGCATTTGGCAATTGCATAAAGAATTAAATGATAAGAAACTCCTAATGACAAATCTGACAGAAACATCAGATGAACAAAACAAATGAATAAATAAACAAAAAATTAATAAAAGCATCAGACAACAACAACAACAACAACCCAGTATAATCCCACAAGTGGGGTTTGGGGAGGGTAGCGTGTACGCAGACCTTACCCCTACCCTAGGGTAGAGAGGCTGTTTCCAATAGACCCTCGGCATCCTTCCCTCCAAGAACTCCCCACCTTGCTCTTGGGGTGACTCGAACTCACAACCTCTTGGTTGGAAGTGGAGGGTGCTTACCACACGGACAAATCCTTGGAGATATGAAGAACAAAAAAGATATCAGTAACAGATACACCATTTGCCCACTGAAACTAACTGAAGACCCTTTCTCACATACTCCTAAGGCATTTCACATCGAATTGCATCTATTACCTCAAGTGGCAGGTAACAAGGAAAAGACAAAAGGAAAATCAGAAACTACCTCTTTAAGGATCGCACCATCAAGATATGTCTTTGTATGAACATGGAAACGCCCATCCTTCTTTGTTTCTTGAAGGGAATGACCACGCATGGCTTTTGAAACAGCTATAGCCAATTTCTCATGGCGATGTAAAGCATGCGAACCTCCAATCATCACTACTTCCTGTTCTTTGTGAAGCATCTTCTTCACCTGAAGGACAAACAACTAAAAGTTCATAATTCATGTATAGCTCTGGTTCTGTCTAAATTTTAAGAATTTCTCCTATTGGGTGGCGTCATTATTAACTTGACAAAATAGATAAAGGAAAATATAAAAAGTTTTCCAGTAAGGGAAATCTTATAGACTACAGAATAATTATTAGAAACTTTTTGCTTCTGTAAGTCAATATACTTCTTGTCAAACCATGTAAAAGGAAAAACATAAGCAAAGTAAATTGCTTAATTTAATTATCAATAATAGGATTAATACCTCAGAAACCAAGTAGCAGCCCCCCACCCCCCTCAACACACACACACTCTTGATAAGTAACCAAGTAGCAGTCTTTAAAATGACATTTCTTTACAGGCAAGGATTGATGTCAAGTATATTAAAAAGAAAGTAAGTATACCTGTTTCATTAAAATCTGAAAGCTTACAAGTGGTTGACTGAAGTAACAAAATTTGAAGTCTCCACAACAATGTTGAAGTGCAAAACATTTTCAACTCAGTTACAAAACCTAAAGACCTTTCAACCATCCAAGTCACTGGATACACAGAAAAGCATCACAGGAGCCCAGGATAATGTGGTCAAAGTTTTACCTCAGCTTCTATTGCTCCAACATCAAGACTATAGTTATGGCCACTTGTCATGATATTGAAGCGATTGTGATTTTGAAGGACAATGATAGGGATAAGCAACCTTGTTGTCATATCAGCTGTTTCAAACCTGACGAATACATGAGAAAAACACTTAACATTGTATTCGAAGAAAGAACAAAGTTTATCTATAACTGCTACAAAATGTCAGCACAGAGAAAGCAGGGGACGGACATCCATAATTATACTACATGACAAAAATAAACAGATCTAATCCTCACAATGGCATCTTCATAAGTATGCAAAGAAACAGATTGATATGTGCTATTTTTTTAATCATAAGTGTAACAGATAGATATTTGCAATTGCTAGTGCCTTTTAGTTTTCTTCCTGTTCTTTAGATGTTATGAGACATAAACTACTAGGGATAAGAGTTCAAGAATCAAATACACGCTTAAACACTGATTTATTGCCTTCAGAACCAAGAAACCATCATTACAGGTAACCAAAACATTTGTTTACCTTCTGTGAAGAAATAAAATGACTTTACCTAACATCCGGAGTTATGACGTGTTCAATGGTGGTTGCAACTAGTGAGGCAAGCTGACCAACAAACGTATCATGAGCGGCATGCTCAGTAACTACACCTAACCCTTTGTGAAAAACAACATTCCACAAACGAGGCAATGATCTGGAACTAACGCTTCCTTCTTCAGTTTCGATCTTTCCATAAGTGCAAGGACCTGCTGAGAGGTCAACCACAACAAACCTGAAAAAACAATGCCAGGAAACTCAATATTCTGTACAACACACTAAAGCCAATTGAGCTTCCAATTGATTGATCATTGAGATTATCAAAAATTCAATAGCATACACTATACGGCATCAGAACAAAGTAAGGATTTCTATTAAGGAAAACCAAAAAGGAAGCCATGATTTTCCATGACCACTTGACGGTCATATGAAGAAAGTGAGATTGGCTGCAACTTTATTTGCAGAGCTATTTCTACAGTTTAACTATATGTTACAGCAAACCAGTCACCTTTTACCTCCGCTACTTATCTCTGGCCCAAACAGATCATCCTGGCTTTAGGCTTCCATATGTAAGTTAATACAAGGGCTTAAACTTGTGAGAAAAGAAAATAGAAGCTACAAAGCATGAAGGGGTACAGAGGTACATGAAGTCACCAACAAGAGAGAAACTAATCGTCAGCCTTGTATGCCACATAATCACAAGACTAGCTTTAAACCCACAGCACAGATATTTAAACCTGCAAAATCTATGCAATTCAAAAATTGCATGTGAAATAAATTGGAGGATTGGGAAAAGGATAAAGATTTGATTAGGACATAGTGTCAATCTTAGGCCAGAAATGGATTAGAATACAAAGGCAGACAAAAGGTGCTACACTACAATCCAAATAGAGGAAGCACTGTAATTATCTAGTGTGTAAAGGGCACTTTTTTTAAGGGCACTGTTTGTTATCTTCTCTGTAGAAACTAAAATCACTATTTCTATGTCTAGTGTAACACGCGAGAAAAACCAACAATACCTGCTAGAGCCAAGCCAGACTTGAGAAGCTCCCCCTCCATTATAACGATAGCGATATATGTAATCTCCTTCTTGTTTCTTCATCTCCTCCTCATTGAGTTGTGTGATTCTGCCATACATTAAACTGTCCAGGTTAATGTCCTTGTTCCTGGGGTCCAATCTTACCTGCAATGAAATTTTCATGGTAACAACAGTCAGTTAATCGACGTCCCTATTCAGAACTAAGAAAAAGAGAACTTAGTGAATAAGGTTTAAAGTCTGATGATATGTGTTAGTGTGGAAAAACTGACTTTTGGGTAAGGGCGAAAACCTATCCAAGACTAAGAAATAAAAAACTTTACAAAATAACAAACCTAAAACAAAAAGTCAACCTGACCACTTAATATCCTTCAGTAATAAAATCAACAGTTCAGAACAATCAAAAATTTGATGGTCAAGTTTGCTAAACAGACCTTATCAAAGTTAACAATAAAGATTACAGTTGGCCAAGGTCTATCCATCTCTTCACCGGACTGTCCCCAACTCTCAAGATCAAATAGATAAGTGTAAAGTTTCTGAAATTCTGGTTCCACTGCAGTTGCCTCAACTTCAAAAAGGGGAACTTCCCTTCCAAAATCAGTCTACAAATCACCAAACAGGGTTGACATCTCATTTCGATTTTCATGAACTAGAAACTTACATAGGAAAATCTGAAGCAGAATCAGAGCTGATATTATATGGTTCAGTTACCTCTCTTGCATTTCCAGTAGGCACCATGGCTGCCTTAAGTGCTTTCTCCAAGGCTATCAGTTCTGGCTGCCCAGCCTGTGGCACAGGTGACACGAGAATCGCAACATTAACCATTAAACATTAGCACCAACAATTCTAGTTTCATCTTCTAAACATTTTCAAAGGACCCAAACATCTATGTTTTATTTATTTACTTTTTGGGTAAGGGACACCAAACACATAATTTTAATGGCAAAGACTACATCCATTTCCGGAAGGGGATTCCTACTCCATTTGTCTCATCAGGAACCCCACTCGATGAACATTTAAGTTTGATTAAGTTAAAAATCTCCTGCCTTAAATCAAGATTACAGTGATGACGACAACACCACCGCAATCCCAAAGTACCATAAATCACCGTTGAGATGAAATTAGATTTTTCGTCTTATTTCCAGGAATAAGCCTTAATCCCAGAGGCGTATTCAGCTTGGGAGATATGGGTTCACGTGAACCCATACTCCTCTCCCTAAACCATGTATAATAATGTTATATTTCTTCAAAATTACTTAAATATATGTGAGTAAACCCATGTTCAAAGACTCTTATGGTGTAACTATTATTGGGTGCACCTTTAAAAGTGAAATTGGCGGTCCAAATCCCACTCCGAACGGTCTTATTTTCAGCATGGAGTATAAATATATGTGAAAATTACTAAAATTTCAAAAAGAATATAATTTTGAACCTATAATTTCAACAATGCAGTGGGTTCATGGTAAAAGACTAAAGTTAAACCCGTCAAATGTAAATTCTAGATGCACCTCTTTACAACAGTGCACCCATCCTCCTGAAATCCTGGATCCGCCTCTGCATAATCCTAATTAAAAACTCCCACTAAATTAGGCCATCTGACTTCTATCTAGTGGTGAAATTTCATAATTATGTTTCACTCAAAAATTCCTCAATATCCTTAGCATCAGAATCTTGTTGCTAAGAACAAAGGAACCCAAGGCGATATTGTCTAACTAATCATTTTGAGTCATAATGATTTGTGAATGAATAATAGAAACATATTCATAGGAACTGCTACTATTTCTCAACAATAAGAAAAAGAAAAAAGAAACATATTCATAGGAGAGCAATCAACAGTGAGAAAGCAGTAATTGCGACTGTGCTGTAGCTCTATGCAAAATTAAAGATTCCCAGCATAATGAAAAAGAATCACGAACTTGAAAAACCACCATAGCAAAATGGTAGAAGTAATGTCAGAGAAGCGAGGAAGCTCACCGGAAATGCATTATATACAATGTGATGTTCAATATCAAGTGGCTGGCCCGTCTCCAGACATGAGGGCCTATGAGTCGGGAAACTAACTTTCAGAAACTCCTCCAACTTTGGAGAATCTAATGTGTACCTGTAGCCCCCGTCGCCACTAAAACCAACAAGAACTATATTCACTTCAAGAGGGACTTGAAACGGAACCTGTCCAAGACTAACACAATTAGGCATCTGAAACAAGCTTTTTATGCGAAGAGAATTTGAAAATGTAATTAGCCTGCATTATGACCTCAAGTTGCCAATGTTCCCCAGGCATATTGTCTATTTCTCTCAGCATTCAAGCCAAATAGGAAATAAGATTATCTGATTCGTGGATGGAGAGTAAGATCAATTTATGGGCCTATGACACAATACTAGAAGCTATATCGCATTAGTAAAAATTGAAGGTTTCAATGCGTTGGACTTTTGAGTTGACTAATAGCAGCAACATAGTAACAGCCTTAACGTGGATTTACAAGATTCAAAAACAAACTTACACAAAATTCTAGGCTTCCAGTTGAATTTGATACGAACTTCGAACTAATTTCACTATATTCTCACTCTAGTTTAAGCAGTGAACCAGCAAGCCGATTTTTCAGTAAATTATGCAATAACTGATAGTATTGTCGAAAATAAATATATGTAATTAACGCCAGATTAGATAAAATTTAGATCTACCTCGGCGCGAGAGTGAAGCATTTGACGAACATCTGATCGAACACTGTCTTTAACGTCTTGAAAAGCTCCATGGTGCCACTGTTGATGACCTGGATCTCTACGATAGGCCTGAGCAGCTGATTCGGACTGAGTCGTGAACAGACTCAGTGCAACTATCACTATGCAAAAACAGCTTGTTATTCGAACCATCTGTAATTTATATTTCTATTTCCTTCTCAAAGGTGTAGCATTTGAAAGCGGTTATGCTGGAACGGTATCGAGAGCACAGAGTTCCGTTCTCCGGCGAGAAGAATCGCGGTCTCCCGGTGGCCAGAAATGTTTGACCTTTTCACCGGAGAAAAACTGATGGACGGTCAAGGAAAATGACTGAGCTGAAGTAAATTGTATATATTATAATAGAACCTATTACCATCTTTATTTATGCTTTTTATTAATTACTTTGTATATTTATATTAACAAGTTATATACAAAACCTTTTTAAAAAAAATTAGAATACCTTAATTTTAGCTTGTCAATTACAAGACACACACTCCCATTTTCAATAATTCTCCCTCTATTTAAGATTATGTTATGAAATTATTATATCGTGGATGTCCATATCCATTTAGTACTCTGTTGAGGTTTATCTACAAGTAGTTGATGCTGGCAGGTTGCAAGCAACTTAATGAAATGATTCGCAGCAGCTTCTTATTAAACAGACAGGTTGCAAGCAGCTCATGCAGACAGCTTATAAACAGCTGAAGAAAAGCCTCGCAGCTGCTTCATTTCTTCTATAAATAGAGGAGTTTTCAGTTCATTATGTACATCAATTTGTAAGTTCAATAATATATCAGTTTCTCTCTATACTTGTCTTTAGTTTATTTGCTTTACAGTCGTTATGTTATAACACGTTATCAGCATGAGACTCTGCCATCATGAGCAAATACTTTGTAAGTATCAGAGGTACGAACTTTCTTTTTCTAAATAATGTCAAATCTTTCTAAACTTGAATTTGTAGCCCTGGATATATCGGGAAAAAGCTACATGTTTTGGGTGCTTGATGTTGAAATTCATCTTGATGTGATGGGTCTGGCAGACACCATCAAGGACAAAAATCAGGCATCAAACCAAGACCATGCCAAAGCTATGATATTCCTACGCCATCACCTTGATGAGGGCCTGGAAATGGAATATCTTACTGTTAAATATCCAGTCATATTGTGGAATAATTTGAAAGATAGATATGACCACCTGAAGATGGTCGTTCTTCCACAAGCACTTATGACTGGACTCATTTAAGGCTACAAGATTTTAAATCTATCAGTGAGTATAATTCTGCTATGTTCAGGATTATTTCCCAATCGAAATTATGTGGTGATAATATTATTGATCATGATATGTTGGAGAAAACTTTCACCACTTTTCATGCCTCGAATATGCTCCTGCAGCAATATCGAGAGATGGGATTCAAAAAGTATTCTGAACTTATCTCACATCTTCTTGTAGCCGAGCAACATAATGGGCTATTAATGAAAAACCATGAAAGTCGACCAACTGGTTCTTGTCGATTCCCTGAAGTGAATGAGACGAACTTCCACCAAGCTAAGCATGGAAAAGGTCGTGGCCCCAGTCATGGTCGTGGTCGGGGAAGAAACTCTAATTATGGTAATAATAATGCACCGAAGAACCCTCCTCACCACCACCAGTGGAAAAAGAAGGAACAAAATCATGAAGCGATGCAAGCAATAAATGCAAAAAATGCATGCTATAGATATGGCGGAAAAGGGCACTGGTCACGTACCTGTCGTACGCCAAAGCACCTGGTTGAGTTTTACCAAGTCTCCCTGAAGAAGACAGACAAAAATGTTGAAGCAAATTTTATTTCTGAAAATAATTTAGACTTCATGTATTTGGATATAGTTGATTACTTTGCACTCCCAGAGGGAGAAACAAGTCATGTAATCGCTAATGAATCTGTAGAAATGTAAATATTTTAAGTTTTGTTGTTTGTAGTAGATAGTATGGTTGTGTAATAAAAGTTATGCTTTGATAATAATGTTTATTATATTTTGTTTGTGTCGTTTTGAAGAATATGGATAATCCTCAAATTATGTTTGGATCAAAGACCAATCATGAAGATATTTGTGTAACTGATAGTGGAACAACTCATGATATATTCAAAGATCAGAAATACTTTTCTTATTCCATAGGGAAAAGGCAAATGTTTCTACAATTTCTGGTAATATAAGTTTGATTGAAGGCTCCGGAAGAGCTACTGTATTTCTGTCTAAGGGAATAAAACTTATTATAAACAATGCATTATTCTCCTCCCAAGTCCCGAAGAAACTTGTTGAATTTTATAGATATCCGCCGAAATGGGTATCATGTTGAGACAATAGATAAAATGAACGTGGAATATCTTTGTATTACAAAGAATATTTCTGGCAAAAAATGCATTGTAGAAAAGTTACCAACTTTATCTTCTGGCTTATACTATTCAAAGATCCGTATAGTTGAAGCACACTCTATCGTAAATCAGAAGTTTACTGAGTCAAATACTTTTGTGCTTTGGCATAGCCGTTTGGGCCATCTTGGATCAATAATGATGAGACGAATTATTGAAAATTCAAGTGGGCATCCACTAAAGAACCTGAAGATTCTTACAAGTGATGAATTTTCTTGTGATGCTTGCTATCAAGGCAAAATGATCCCTAGACTATCACCAATGAAGGTTGGCATGGAATCCCCTGCCTTTTTAGAGCGTATACATGGGGATATATGTGGACCTATTCACCCACCAAGTGGGTTGTTTAGATATTTTATGGTCCTAATAGATGCATCTTCAAGATGATCTCATGTGTGCCTACTATCATCTTGCAACCTGGTGTTTGCAAAGCTATTAGCCCGAATAATTCGATTAAGGGCACAATTCCCAGATTATCATATAAAGGCTATTCGCCTTGATAATGCTGGAGAATTCTCATCTCAAGCTTTTGATGATTATTGTCTATCAATTGGGATAAAAGTTGAACATCATGTAGCTTATGTTCATACTCAAAATGGCCTTGCAGAGTCATTTATTAAACGCCTGCAATTGATAGCAAGACCAGTATTTATGAAAACAAAATTGCCCACTACAGTTTGGGGCCATGCTATCTTGCATGCAACATCACTTATTCGTCTCAGACTGATACATTATAATAAATATTCTCCGTCACAATTAGCTTTTGGTCATGAACCAAATATTGCCCATCTACGAATTTTTGGATGCATGGTATATGTGCCAGTAGCACCACCACAACGTAGTAAGATGGGCCCACAGAGAAGGTTAGGAATATATATTGGGTTTGAATCACCCTCTATTATTCGCTATCTTGAACCATTGACGGGATATTTATTTACCGCTCGATTTGAAGATTGTTGATTTGATGAAACAAATTTCCCACAATTAGGGGGAGAGAAAAAGGAAATCAAAAGAGAAATTGTGTGAAAAGTTTCATCATTATATCATTATGATCCACGTACCCCTATATGTAATCAGGAGGTCCAGAAGATCATCCATTTACAAAATATAGCAAATCAAATGCCAGACGCATTTACTGATTTGAAAAGGATAACTAAGTCACATATCCTGCAGAGAATGTGCCTATCCGAATTGATGTCCCAGCAGGACCATCTACTAGCATGATAGCTAGTAAACCCAAATTACACCTGAAGTGTGGTAGGCGTTTGGGTTCTAAGGATCGAAATCCTAGAAAAAGAAAATCGACAAATGATCAAAATAATACTATTAAGGGATCTCCTGAAGAGACCCAAGATCTGATTAGTTCTGAGATTCATGAAGAAATCAATGAACTCGAGACTCAAGTGAGTAAGGAACATTTATTAAGTTCCACTGGTGATGGGATTAATTTAAATCGATATGAAATAGTGGTGGATAATATTTTTGCATATAATGTTGCACTAAACATTATGCAAGATAGTGAAGATCTTGAAACCCGATCTGCCGAGAATGTCGACAAAGATCTGATTGGCCAAAATGGCAAGAGGCAATTTGTCACGACCCCAAATCCCAACAGGCCGTGATGGCGCCTATCGTGGAACTAGGCTAACCGACCATCACTTTACTACGCATTTATTCAATTATCACAGTTCACAATTAAATAATAAGCAAGCAACCACATCAAAATTAATAATAATAAGTCTTAGCGTCCCCTTAATACTCTAAACAAACCTCCCAAGAACTGGAGTCAATAGTCATGAGCATCTAAGAATAAATAAA
>ML275218.1:11454-68483 GCA_005239495.1 Nicotiana undulata | reverse complement strand
TGGGGGGGGGGGGGGGGGAGGGAATGGGTTCTTTTTGAACAAAGTTGGACACAACAAATAATTGCTCAACGATGGAAGCTCTCACGATCACTACTAGACTTGTTCATACAAATGGGGATATTTCTCTTTCATTTCATTTTCTGCTTCCCATGTGGCTTCCTCGACTTTTTGACTTCTCCATAACACTTTAACAAAAGCAATCTCTTTATTTCTCAATCTACGGACTTGCCTATCAAGAATAGTAACTGAAACCTCTTCATATGACAATTCTTCATTAATTTCAACTGTCTCAGCAGGCACGAAGGTAGATGGATCTCCAATTACCTTCTTTAGCATGGACACATTAAACACTGGATGCACTAATGACATTCCTGGGGTAATTCCAGCCTAGTTTTTTTAGGAAAATGAAACATCGTTAAAAAATCAGAGGTTTTTCATAAGAAAACACATGAAATAGGTTTATCTCGCCTCGGATCTGTAAAGATCTGAGAAGATGAAATTAGGGTTTCGAAGAAACAACCTAGAGATGAGAGCATTGTCTTAGAAAACATAGGTTTAACCAAGAAATAGGGAGATCTTACTGGAGATCGAGCCATGAAGGCCTGAGACAGGCCAAAGGGTGTGAGAGAATGGACCCTGGTCTCTTGACGACCTTAGAGATAGCAATACCGGCGTGAGGGAGCCATGAGAGGCCTGAGGATGGCGAGGACTTCATGGTTTCCGGCGAGGAGGTGGCCGGAGGAGATGAACAGACCTCATCGGAGGTGAAGAGACTAGAAGTCTCTAGANGGGGGGGGGGGGGGGGGGGGGTAGTCTTAGGTCGAATCTAGGTAAAAATTAATCCGGGTCATTGATCAATTTTGATCAACGGCTAGGATTTAATAAGACTTGGGTCGGGTTTGGATAGGATTTGGGCCTGGGGTATTTGGGTCATTCAATTGGGTATTGGGCTGGTCCAATTGGGTAGGGATCAGATATAATTAGGGCTAGAATTTAAATAAAAATGGCTAGCTATTAAATACTCAATAATAATTACTTAAAAATAACTGATAATTATAAAAAATGAAATTAATGATAATAAATTAAATTAGAATGATTAATCAATATTAAAAAATATAAATGACTAATTATTAGATAGCAATAGCATAAAACATATGGTTAGGCTATAATTGGAAAACTATTGCAATTATAGCCAAAACGTGCCGATTTGGCCAATTATGAAAAAATAGTTTGATCTTAATAGGACCAAAATAATAAATTAAGTTAAGAAATGTCTTTGAAATCATTTATAGTACAATTTATAATTAATTATTAGTGATAAAAATACTGAATAAATTAGAATAAATTAGTAAAATGTGGGAAGATTATAGAAAAATACCAGTTGTGATGAAAACTGATTTTGAAGATATATATGCAAGTTTAAAATAATTTGAGGAAAAATTAGGTATCAACAACTTCCCCTCTTTACCCGGGAAGGATGAAAGAGTTGTCGGGTAAAGATATGATGGCCAATTTTGACTGAGCGAAACGGTTTTGAAGAGATTTATGCCGCACCCTGGCTTTTGAGTTTCCTACATATCCTGGTTTTACAGGAATCAACCGTATGTAGTTCAGGAGTTATCGGCGAAGTATACCAATGAAGTGTTACAATAAAGGACGCACAGTATAGGGTTAGGTGAACAAACGTCTTACGAGAATGGTTAGGAGAACTGGAGCGGGACCGCTCCTACCAAGATGACAGTTGCTCGCCGGATTTTCTGTAAATAAACGACACAAGCATATATTGCATAACTTAAACATGATGCAAATTCCCGTCGGACCATGAGTGCTGCCTTCGGATGGTTAAGGATGATGTCCTCAGACCATGATGTCCTAGCCCATGGATTGCTTGATGCAGGATTCGCAGGACATGAAATGATGTTCTCGGTCCATGAGGATGGTGCCTCCGAACCATGACGCCTTTGAATAATGATATGCAAAATCGAAAGAGATCCTCAGGCCATGGCATGGTGTTCTCGGGCTATGAAGATGGTGCCTCCGAATGATGACGCCTTTGGATAAGTTGGCGATATTTCAGCCCATGAAGATGCAATAGTATGATGCTGACAAGATAGAGCTTAGTCTTGCGAGTTAAAAGGGCAGAGATTAGCCCGAAAGGAAAGCGAAGTAAATAGTTCTTGAGACAGTGCTTGTTTTTTAAAAGTAAATTGGAGGCAGCGTTTAGCCTTGGAAGGCAGAATAGTAGCCTTATGCAAATGCAGTTGGAGGTAGAGCTTAATCTCGGAAGGAAGAATGGTAGCCTTATGCAAATGAAGATGGAGGTAGTGCTTAACCTCGAAAGGCAAAATGGTAGCCTTATGCAAGAATGTAGATGCAAGTGGAGACATCGTTTAATCTCGGAAGACAGAAAGGTAGCCTTATGCAAGAATGCAGATGCAAGTGGAGACAACGTTTAGTCTTGGAAGGCAGAATGGTAGCCTTCTACAAGAATGTAGATGCAAGTGGAGACATCGTTTAGTCTCGAAAGGCAGAAAGGTATCCTTATGCAAGAATGTAGATGCAAGTGGAAACATCGTTTAGTCTCGGAAGGCAGAAAGGTAGCCTTATGCAAGAATGTAGATGGAGGCAAAGCTTAACCTCGGAAGGCAGAATGGTAGCCCTATGCAAGAATGTAGATGCAAGTGGAGACAGCGTTTAGTCTCGGAAGGTAGAAAGGTAGCCTTATGCAAGAATGCAGGTGCAGGTAGAGCTTAACCTCGGAAGGCAGAAAGGTAGCCTTATGCAGGAAATAAAATGACAGTAGGAATTCTTAGCTGATAACAGATTGCAGCATTGTGAGTGTTGTGACTACGGAGCATTATTTGTATTGATAGTGGACGCCGGCAAGTGTGATGGTTTCGAGAATTGTGATTTTTTACATGCTCGTTCTTTGTGTGGACATCGAACTTTGGCATTTGCAATTGTGATGAAATTTGAGACTTCTCTGCGTGTTTGTTCTTTGTGCCTGCATCCAAAGAAAAATCGTGAGTTTTGTAAAGGGGGAAGGTTAGTTCGTATCCCTGTTGGCTTTGCTTGACTCGTTCGGCTTGATGGTACTGTCTGTATCATTGGGGTAGCATTTTCTAAACAACTTGTTTCAAGAGTAAGTATGCATGATTTTGTAAAAGTATAACATAAACATATAATTTAAAATAGTTTTAGATGAACCGACGATCGTGACACTGTTCGAGACATTGCAACCTCTCCTACTACATAATTTTGAGGGTCCTCCTCAAAATTTTGCCCCAGTTTGATGGTTTGATGTTTCTGACTGTTGTTCGTGCGGCGATCGGCTGAACTTGCTTCAGAATTTTGAGGGTCCTCCTCAAAATTCTGCCCCAATTTCCAATTGCGGGGGGAAATGAAATGTTATTGAATTGTGACCGAATCCATAGGGCTGCCTACGTATTCCCTCTTAAACGGCAATAAGGTAAGGCGTAGTTCAATTTACAACATTGATAGAAGCATAAAGATTAAACATAGTAATGCTTGACTGCATCTGAATTGATTTGTTTTGGCCAGACTTCTCCATCCATTTCTGCAAGTATAAGTGCTACCCCTGTCAGCACTCGGTGAACCATGTATGGACCTTGCCAGTTGGGAGAGAACTTCCCTGTGGCTTCATCTTGATGTGGAAGGATCTTCTTTAACACCAGCTGCCTTGTTGTGAAACTGTCTCGGCTTGACTTTCTTGTTGAAGGCTCTGGTCATTCTGTTCTGATAGAGTTGACCGTGACATACTGCATTCATTCTCTTTCCGTCTATGAGGGCTAGTTGCTCATAACAGTTCTTTACCCATTCTGCGTCGCTGAGCTCAGCTTCCTGCATAATCCTTAGAGATGGAATCTCAACTTCGGCAGGAATGACAACCTCTGTACCATAAACTAGCATATATGGAGTTGCCCCTGTTGATGTGAGGACTGTGGTGCGATATCCCAGTAGGGCAAATGATAAATTCTCATGCCACTGCTTGTGCCTTTTTATCATCTTCCTTAGTATCTACTTGATGTTTTTGTTGGCGGCCTCTACAACTCCATTCATTTGAGGTCTGCATGCTGTGGAATTCTTGTGTTTGATCTTGAAAGTTTCACACATAGCTTTCATGAAGTCACTGTTGGGATTGGAACCATTATCGGTGATGATTGACTCTGGAACTCCGAACCGACAAACAGTGCGGTCGCGGACAAAGTCTGCCAAGACTTTCTTAGTAACTCCTTTGTAGGAGGCTGCTTCAACCCATTTAGTAAAGTAATGAATGGCTACCAAGATGAACCTGTGTCCGTTGGAGGCGGCCAACTCGATTGGTCCAATAACATCCATGCCCCAGGCGGCGAACGACCAGAGTGAGCTTGTTGCATTGAGCTCATTTTGAGGTACCTTTATCATATCTCCGTGTATCTGATAGCGGTGGCATTTTTGGACATATTGGATGCAGTCCGTTTCCATGGTCATCCAAAAGTAGCCAGCTCGGAGTATCTTCTTTGCCAGAACAAAACCGTTCATATGTGGACCGCATGTCCTAGCATGAATTTATTCCAGTAGTTTTGATGCTTCCTTTGCATCGACACACCTTAATAATCCCAAATTGGGAGTCCTCCTATATAGGATTCCTCCGCTGTGAAAGAAGTTGTTGGATAGTCTTCGAAGTGTGCGTTTCTGAGTGGGATTCACAAGCTTTGGGTAATCTCTTCTTGCCAAATACTTCTTAATATCATGAAAACAAGGTTTTCCATCTGCCTCTTCTTATACATGGGCACAGTAAGCCAACTGATTATGGATCTTCACTAGAATAGGATCAATGAAATTTTTGTCCGGATGCTGGATCATTGAGGACAAAATAGCCAATGCATCGGCGAACTTATTCTGGATTCTGGGGACATGCCGGAATTCTATCTTCGTGAACCTTCTCAATTCCTGCACGTGGTGCAGATACGACAGTATCTTTGAATTCTTTGTCTCCCATTCTCCTTGTACCTGATGTACCAGCAAATCTGAATCACCAATCACTAACAGCTCCTAGACGTTCATGTCAATGGTCATGTTGAGCCCTAAGATACAGGCTTCATACTCTACCATATTGTTGGTGTAGGGGAACCTGGCAGATATCGGATCATGCCGGCCTATTTTTGATATTAAAACTGCTACAGTGCCAACTCCTTTGTAGTTTGATGCTCCGTCGAAGAACATCCTCCAACCGCCATAGGATTCTGCAATGTCTTCTCATATGAATGATACATTTTCATCAGGGAAATACGTTTTTAGGGGTTCGTATTCTTCGTCCACGGGGTTCTTAGCGAGGTGGTCTGCCAGTGCCTGTCCCTTGACCGCTTTTTGAGTCACATAGATAATGTCAAACTCACTCAGTAGGATTTGCCACTTGGCTAGCTTGCCCATGGGCATGGGCTTCTGAAATATGTACTTTAGTGGATCCATCCTTGATATGAGATATGTTGTGTAGGCACAGAAATAGTGCCATAGCTTTTGAGTGACCCAAGTCAAAGCACATCAGGTGCGTTCCAGAAGAGAATACCGAGCCTCATACTGAGTGAACTTCTTGCTGAGATAGTAAATTGCCTGCTCTTTTCTCCCCGTTTCATCATGCTGCCCCAGAACACAGCCGAAGGCTCCATCTAATACTGCAAGGTAGATTAACAAAGTTCTACCTGGCTTAGGTGGTACTAGGACTGGTGGTGTTGACATGTACTTCTTAATTCTGTCAAAAGCCTTTTGGAAGTCATCGGTCCATTTGGTCGTGGCATCCTTCTTCAGCACTTAAAGATCGGCTCACAGATGACTGTAGACTGTACTATGAATCGGCTGATGTAATTAAGCCTCCCCAAGAAGCTCATCACATCTTTCTTGTTCCTTGGCGGTGGTACTTCTTGAATGGTTTTGACCTTTGACGGATCCAGCTCTATCCCTCGGCGGCTGACAATGAACCCGAGAAACTTACCGGCAGGAACCCTGAATGCACACTTGGCGGGATTCAACTTCAGATTGTATTTCCGCAACCTATTAAAAACTCTATCGAGTCTGTTATGTGATCAGTGGCTATCTTAAGCTTCCTTCTTCCCTCGATTGTCGGAATAGTCTGGCGGCTGTAAATAGGGTTGCTACCATCACCGTGAATAATCACCTCTTGGTGATTCCATTCGAACTTCACTGCCTGATGCAGCGTTGATGCTACGGCCCCAGCAACATGGATCCAGGGTCGTCCTTATAACAATTTATAGGACGCTGGCACATCTATCACTTGGAAGTCAACCTCGAACCAAGTTGGTCCCATTTGCAGGCATAGGCTTATGTCACCAATGGTGGACCTTTCACATTGATTGCCCCATCCTTTATCTCATGCAGCCCTATACCCAATTTCTTGAGTGTTATCAACAGACAAATGTTAAGACTGGATCCTCCATCGATCACGACTCTGGTGATGAAATAATCTTCGCATTGCAAAGTGATGTGCAACACTTTGTTATGTCCCAACCCTTCAGGAGGCAGCTCGTCCTCATGGAAAGTGATCTTGTGGCTTTCCAACACTTGGCCTACCATATTGGCCATTTCTCTACTAGTGATGTTGTTCAGCACATATGCTTCGTTCAACACCTTCAACAAAGCACTCATGTGCGTCTCAGAATTCTGTAGCAAAGAGAGGATGGATATTTGTGCTGGCGTCTTGTTCAACTGGTCGATGACCGAATACTCCTTGGCATGTACCTTCCTCCAAAGTTCGTCCGGACCTGTCTCAATAAGGGGAGGCCGATTAGAAGCCTTCCTGCTAGATTCATCCAGATGTTCATGGGTATAGACTCTACCAGTTCTTAGCATACCCTGTGCTACGACAGCTTCTTCAGTCTTGACTTTGCCTTTTCTTCTTGACTCGACTGTATAGTCCCAAGGGACAGCCTGTGTATAGAAGGGCGTCGTGGTCAATATCGCCAGTGGAATTGGTGCGGCTATCCTTACTTCAAATGGAACATGTGCCTTGGGTGGCAAGACCGCAACCTCAAATGGTGCGGGTGCATTTGCCGGAGACACGAACTCAACTTTAAGCGGTACTGGTGTCTTTGCAGGTGGCGCTGCTTCAAACTCAAGAGGTATGGACATATTTACCTCAGCATCATCAAACGGTTGAATCTGGACTATGATCGGGTTGAGAGTGACTGCTGGTTTCTTTGGATCATCGCCTTCTGCGATCAACCCGGTTGATCCCTCAGGGTCCCAATCATCTTCTATTTCGATCATGTGGATACCTCCACCCTTATGGTTTGGCAAAGGATTGTTGCAGACGTCCGGAGCGGGATCTTTTGCCATAATGATCTTGTTATCAATCAGGGACTGTATCTTGTCATTCAAAGAGCGACATTCATCGATGGTGTCCCCCTTCATGCCGGAGTGGTATGCATAGGATTTGTTTGGGTTAACCCACCAAGAAGGATTCTTAGGGGTTGCAGTAGGGATGGGGGTGACATAACCAACATCTTTGAGCTTCTCATACAGCTGGTCGATAGGTTCAGCGATGGCGGTGTACTATTTTGGAGGTCTGCGATCAAAATTAGGACGAGGTCTAGGGAAGTTTTGACGGGTAGGGGGTGATTGGTAATGAGATGGCTGAGAATTGTAAGTGTGATAGACAGGAGCGGGTTATGAGTATCTGGGTGATGTAGGTTCATATGTAGGTGGTGGAGATTGGTAGGCGCGTGGTGGAGCTTGGTAAGTGGGTGAAGGGGCTTGGTAGTTTGGGGTTGGTTGGTATGTGAGTGGTGGTGTTGGGTAGATTTGGTATTTGAGTGGGGATTTGTCTCTTTGTGCAACCATTACAGCTCCCACGTATCTTTTCTTGGACACACAATCGGTCTGTAAAGCCTTGTTTGTATCTTGCAAAGCTTCAAAATTCGTGAACATACTGCGCTTAATACCTTCTTCAATCTGTTCCCCTAACTTGACAATATCGGAGAACTTGTGGTTCTCAATAATCATCAATCGTTCATAGTATTGCAGGTCCTAGGCCCGGACAAAGAACTTGTTCATCTGCTCCTCTTCTAAGGCGGGTCTGACCTTAGCAGCTTCGGACCTCCAGCGAGTAGCATACTCACGGAATGTCTCCGTGGTCTTCTTCTTCAAATTCTGAATATAGAACACGTCTGGTGCGTTCTCTGTATTAAATCTGAATCTGTCCATAAAGTCAGATGCCATGCTCACCCAGTTTGACCACTTCTTGGGATCTTGGCTGATGTACCAAGACAACGCATCTCCATTCAAACTCCTCATGAACAGTTTCATACGAATCCTTTCATCCTTCCCTACTCCAACCAGCTTGTCGCAATAAGTCCTCAGATGGACCCTTGGATCACCTGTACCATCAAACATTTCGAACTTCGGAGGTTTGTACCCCTCAGGTAGTTCGACATCACGTTGTATGCACAGGTCCTCATAATTCAACCCTTCGACTCCCTTGATTCCCTCGACTCCTTGAACCTGGCTGATCAGCTTTCTAAGATCCTCGGCCAAGTTCTTGATAAGCAAGTCCTTTTTATCAGACTCAGACGTGTGTGGGATAGGTGGAGTGGAGTATGGCGCGGTTTCCTCGTAGATGAGATTGTTATAGGCGTGGAAATGGTCCTTTGTGGGGTTCTGAGGTTCTGGTATAAGTAGTGGAGTGTTGTTTGAGGTATGGCAAGTATTGCATTGTGTTGGGAGAGTTTGGTTCTTTGGCGGGGTGGTGTGATGGTGAGGTGCGGGATGATTATGTTGTCTTGGGATATTTTTTGGTGGTGTAGGGTTTTGAGCTTTTGGGAAGTTGACGTCTAGGAAAATGACAGGTTGGCCAGATTTCGAACCTGATCGAGTTCTACTTGAAACTTCAGCAATTTCTGTTCAAGTGGTGACATGTTCTCATTTAGGACCCTAATACCCTGGCCATCAGTTGCCTCTATCCGTTCAACCATGTTATTCTTCCTGGCATTGTTGGATTCTTCCATCTTACTCTTGCCTTTGTTCTTGTCTTTCGGAGGACTAGGAGGAGGAGTAGGTGGAGGGCCCTTGGATCTTGTGCGATAAGCTGATGATTCCATAGTGCACAAACTAACCTTTGAGGAGGGGAATAAATAAAGAATGAAACAAAACAAAACAAAAAGGTAGCCAAGTTAGTGAGGATTATGAAAAATTATTGCAGTACTTAAACACATAGTGCGAGAATGTAAAGCGCGTCCTAATTTGGGAACCTCTTTTGTGCCCGAGGTAGGCCTAGAGACAAATTGACTTGGATAAATTAAAGTGCTAAATGCCTCATTTTATTAATAAGAAAATAGACGAATCCCAAAACGACACTAAACAAACAGGAAGTAAAGGTCACTAATGGCCATTAGCCTTATTACACTGATAAAGTAAAGAAAGACATTCCTATCTAGTTGGTCCCAGAAAGACCTTCCCCATGCTCGGCATTCTTGCTTCCTTTGAATAGCTTTCCTAGCTCACAAAGTCCCAGCAACGGTATGCTCTGGCTAGATGTCCGCCTTCGGTCCCCTCAGCCTTTTGATAGTCTTCGACCCTCTTGAGGAATTTTTCCTCTAGCTCGACTATACCTCGTTCCAAGTATCCTAACCTCTTGTTGGTGTTGATAGCCATGTGTTTCCACTCCTCGATTAACTTCTTGTTAGGCTCATGTATTTTGCGGTGCTCATCCTCACATTCACGGATCCTTTTGCGCAGCTGGTTGAATTTGACTTGTGCCTCCGGCTTTTTATCTATAACCTTGTGGCCTTGAATGAACCCTGGCTTGCCCAGACCATCCCAATTATCTTCCAACCAACCAGAATAGAGAGGGGTGCGACCGGCATGATACCTGTCTAGCTCGATGGTGTCCTTCTCCAGTACAATTTTGCAGTGCCACATGTGTTGGGCCTGGCACTTGTGGGGACTATCATCATCTTGGAAGTCTGCTCAAAGATGGCTCATCTTGTCGACCCTAGGTATGACTTGCTTCCTTCATGCTTTCCTCATAACTCGAAGAGGGACGTAAGGGTATGTTCCTCTTAGACCAATCAGAATCAGGAACGGTGCATCTCTGGACTGGGAGATGAACTCCTCTGTCGAAAACCACTCGAACATCCATTGAACCTGTTCTTCAGTCAGATTATCAAAGAGCTCGACCCATCCTTTGGCATTCTCAGGCTGAGCGAACATGTCGGGTATGTAATTCATTCGCTTGGGATGGTGGAAAGCGATGTGGTCATTCCATGCCCTTCGCTGAAACTCTTGTCGGTATTCACCCTTTTGGAGATGCTCCATGAGCCAAAGCTGAAGTAGTAGATTGCAGCCTTCGAAGTGTCTCGCTCCTCGTTGACATTTCTCCAAGGCTCGGTATATGTCTGCAATGATCATGGGTACAATGTTGAATGTCTGCCCACCAATCGCCTCCATTAGGGTCTTGGTTACCATAGCCAGCCTAGTATGGATTCTCTCTTTCTTTATTGGAAACACGATTAGACCCAGGAAGCAAAACATGAAGACAAATACTCTACGACGGATGTGTCCCAAGGATGTGATAGCAAACTCATCATGGTAGGTACGGTATGATTTGTTGTGACCGTACCTTTCGTACAAATAGTCAAAAGTGATGTACGATTCCTTTAAGAATACCAGTTCCGCAATCTTCTTCAGACCCATCATTTTAAGGAATCCTTTGCTTGTGCGGTTCTCAGGCATTAGAAACCCTGGGGTTTCCCACACTAGGCCGACTAGTCCTCCTATTTTCTCTAGCAAAGGTGTCATCTCAATGTCCCCGAAGCGGAACACGGCTCTTTCTGTAGTCCCAAAACAAGGTAGCAACCTCTATTATCATGTTGTTAGGCTGGATTTCTAGGAAAGATGGTAGATTTCCCAAATATTTTTCTGACGAGAGTTTTGTCACTAGAGTGTAGATCTTTCCACCAACTCAGCAGTCTTGGGTGAATATTGGAGACCATGCCGAACCTGGGGACTTTGTGCCTCATATTTCTGCAACGCAAACCAGGTTAGACCCTTACCCCCACCAGACTCGACTATTTAATATCAAAAATTAGCATGAAGTATTTAGTTCTCTAAATAAATGCACAGAACGTGATGATGTCCGTTTGGGTTTAGGGAAACCTAGTGGACTTTGGACAAGGCTTTCTTAAAAGCTATCGTGCGGACAACACTTTAGCTCGGCTAGGTTTGACCATGATGCATGCAACAATATAACAGAGTAAGGTTTCTATGGGGTTTTAGACTAGTACCCTTGAGCGGAAAACTCAAGGGGGAAAGGCACGGAACTGTCAACTGCACCGCTGATCGACTAGTTTTACCATAAATAAGCCTTCTCGAATTTAGGGGGTAATAGTATAGGAAGAGCGCAACCACTCATCAAGCGTTGCTATAGTATTTGTTTGGCACGAGTGGAGTATGAAGGTTGATTATGCAATAATAAGCATTAAAAGCAGGTTGTCATGTATTTGCATGTTGAGAAAGCGGTAAATACAACAGTTATGATTTAAAGCGGTTACAAAAGGAAACAAAGAGACATGTCAGTTTCATTTTTGGGAAGTGTAAGTACTTGAAGGAAATAAACAATTAATTTCACATAGAAGGGAAGAGGAAAGGGTGCAAACATTTAAGCAAAGTACAAATTCACGAAGTAATTTGAAATGGTAAAAGCCTATAGTCCCCTGCAGAGTCGCCATGCTGTCGCGTACCTTTTTTCCTCGCGGAGATCGGGCTCGTGACATGTTGGTTAAGACAACTCTTTCCTTTTGGGAAAGGGGTTTTGCATTTTTGAAGAGTTGCCACCTAACGATTTTTGAGGTGCGTTAGGGAACCTAAGGGGTTCATTTACAACTACGTTGTTAACCAGAGATAGGGTAAGGGCCTGAAATTATCCTAAAGGGAAGGTGTTAGGCACCCCTCAGGATCCACTAGTGTGGTTCCCGGCCAAATAACTTTTGTGAATTTGTATGATTTAGCAAACAACCACATAAAGGCTCAAATAAGAGGGGATTTAAGTCTTAGGCATGCAGGTG
The DNA here is from genome assembly GCA_005239495.1 of Nicotiana undulata. NCBI lineage: Eukaryota > Viridiplantae > Streptophyta > Magnoliopsida > Solanales > Solanaceae > Nicotiana > Nicotiana undulata. The sequence goes on along the minus strand of ML275218.1, from coordinate 56,406 downwards.
TTTGAAAGTAATTGAGGAGAAGTTAAGTTTAAAAAAAAAAAAAGAGTTACAATCTAAGCATGTAAAGTAAAGGACATCCTAGGTTTGTGATAATATGGATCACATCAATGCAATACCCGGTGTGACACTCCTCGAAGAGAGGCTACACGTGGTATTAACGCATCGGTCATCATATCCATATTCTACCCTTTCCCACCCCGTGAAGGTAATTAAAACGCGTATTGGTCACGAACTCTATTGCATGCTGCTACCTGACCCCTTTCCTGTTAGTCCTGGAGGAGGTTAGGACTACTATCCTAAGAGGAAGGTACTAGGAAGACCCTCAGGTTTTAAAAGGTAAAATTCTAGGGCGACAAATAAAAAAAACCAGGTAAGACTACAATTAATGGGAAAAACGATAAGCAGGTGAAAGGTTCAAGTTTACCTCCACAAGTATTGCACACATACAGCATGACTCATACACAAATTTAGGTCCATATCTAACTCCTAAACATGATGTCTAAGTGGCAACATCAGTTAGACATCATGATCATGACTTGCCTACTGATTTAGCATGCTGGTAGTTGATCATGATCACAAAGATAGGCCTGGTTTTATTTCTTGTTATTGATTACCTAAGGCTTTCCTAGGTGTAAAATAACATTCAACAATGGTACATTTTCATTAAGGGTCCAAATTGTCAATACTATGTTATTCTAAGCGTGTACAAAGAACTGATTACCAGTTTATTTTACGCCAGGGGATTGTTTCAGACATATGCTTAGACTGAGTATGATCCTATTGCATGATATCTAATGCAACATGATAGCCTAAACATGATTTCTAAATGAATACCGGATCACAACATCATGCATAACTTCAGGGATAGCATAGGTGACGGATTTTAATAGTTGTTTACCTAAAACATGATTGCTATGCGTATCATGGTAAAGCATAATAACTTTATTCCTTAACTGTAATAACTTGCCAATATGTTGACAATCCACAACCCCATGACAAGACAATCCTACCACTCGACTGCAGGCGGTGAGACTCCCCCACTTAGCCCGAAGCTACTTCTTGCACCACTCTAGACCCTGTTGAGATCCTTTCTCCTTTGTTAACATGATTCTGCTCAACCAATCCGCCCAATTCTTCTGAATTCCCCTGTTAGCATTCCCTAAATACTCAAATTCTCTAGCATCATTCACAGATTATGCCTTCTACCGAATAGCCACTAGAATTCTTCGCAAAACTTGCCACCCGCACACCCGCTAACCGGTTCACAGGAGATTACCCACCTGTGTAATTTACAACTGACACATTCCAACGACGATGTACTGCACACTCCCTACAACATCGATACCCCATCCTAAGCCTATTTCCATTTACCAACTTTACCAGTCCGTCCGCTCCCCATGGACATCTACTAAATGCGCTACAGTATCTTCTAATTCACCACTATGCTGCCGCTCTCCCACTTCGGTTAAACTCACTCCTGCAAGCAGCTACCCGACTTCCTTTTCTTACACCTGACCTTTCCGAAATTCATCTGCCCTGGCACTTCTCACCTGTCTTCCTTCGCCGTATGCTGCCCAACTGTTGCCTCCATTCAATATCACACTCTGTAGATCTTAAACCAGCCGATCACCTCAACTTTAAATCTTTCCGAATATCATCTTCCTCGAGTCGCCTTCATTAGAAGTGCTTATTCAATACTGAACCACAGCATATCACGACCTCTGACAGCCGCTTCTTCTATACTTCTTCACAATACTCTAACCCCATTCTACCGAAAAAACCATAGCACCGACAAACTTAACACATTACATTCGATCAATGACGACGATATCACGTCACATGTGAATATTCCACCTCACTTGAAAACGTCTTACTACTTTATCAATCCAAAACCTGACCATTTATAGTTCAATTGCCTTTCCTCCGCCGGAACTAAAATGCTGAAATCTCAAAATCACGCTCTGAGAAGACATCCCTTCAAGTCATTCGTTGCCTCTACATATGGGCAAGCATCCTACCATCACACCCACATCGCGCGATAACAAATCGTAAGCATCATCACTACCTGAGCATAGCCTCAAGGCTCTCATCAACGCAGCTACTAAGCTGAAACAACATATTATCCTTCTGCAGTGCAACAACAACAGCCCCAACCAATTACGCATGGAAAACATCACGCACCCTATTCGTAGAACCATTTCAATTCCTCAAATTCCTGATTCATAGTAAATGCTTCGCGACGCGTAAGATTGATTAGGAAGAAACATAGGCATAAGCCTTAAAGGAATCAAATTGCACGATGAGGAATCAAGAAGGGAAGTACTCCTAACAGCTCTGTAGCCTCTCGAAGATAAGTACAGACGTCTCTGTACTGATCCGCAAGACTCTACTAGACTTGCTCATGACTCGTGAGACCTGAAGGAACCTAGTGCTCTGATACCACGTTGTCACAACCCAAAATCCATAAGGTCGTGATGGCGCCAGACACCACTGCCAGGCAAGCCAATCATTAATTAGTAGAAATAGATTCTTGTTTTGACATTTTCGAAATCGTTACCTTTCACTTTAATACATAATAACTAGATCGAAATCTGTAAAGTAAAAGCAACAGTCTATTTTTCTTTAATAAAATACAACCCAAATATATCCCAGAACCCGGTGTCACAAGGACATGAGCAATGTCTATGAAATTATGCAATTACTACAAGCTTGTCCGAGATACAAATTGGACAAGGAATTTAAAATAAAATACAAATACATATGAGGAAAACTCTGCCGGCTGCGGGTCATCTCCGGATGATGCAACCCGTCTGAGTCTCCTAGTCAGCCACTTTGCTATGAAGGTACCTGTGCAACAAAATGCACAGCAAGTGTAGTATGAGTACGAAAACAGCGTGTACTCAGTAAGTATCCCGCCTAACATCAGAGAGGTAGTGACAAGATGTCGAATTAGACACTTGCTAGAAGTCAATTAATATCAGGTGTAACAATGAAATGAATCAAAACGAAACAAAGCAAGAGCATCTATATCAAACAAGTATAATTACACAGTGCGATCCCTTCCTTACAATTTATTCAGCTCTCAATTCCCAATTTACTTCTGTAACCAAAACATATACATAGATACGGCTTCACCGAAAGGTTATTATACTTCAATTTAAGGAAAACCCTTAGGTACACTAGCTTCTAGCCAAACATTACGCATGATTCAGTGGGGGTAGTAAGTACATAGGAAAGGAAATGTCGAGGCGTACGGCCCCATCAAATCATAAAAATAAATTGTGCACTGCCGAGGGTCGAACGGCCCAAACCATAGATGTATCTTTAAATTCCGTCGTGGCGTACGGCCCGCTCCCATGAGAGTGTGGTACATAAATCCTGCCGAGACGAACGGCCCAATCCCATAAGAGTGTGGTACATAAATCCTGCCGAGGCGAATGGCCCAATCCCATAAGAGTGTGGTACATAAATCCTGCCGAGGCAAACGGCCCGATCCCATAAGAGTGTGGTACATATATCCTTCCGAGGCGAATGGCCCGATCCCATAAGAGTGTGGTAGGAAGATTTACCCCGCTCGCGAATCATACATGCGACGCGGTTACATATGAATTATAGAGTTACCCCGCTCGCGAATCATACTTGCATCTCGGGTACCCGCATATAAATAGGCTCATTCAAGTAGTAAATCCGAAATTTATGAGGGAATATTTAGCCGAAGAAGGATACATTCTCTTTTTACATGATAAAAAAAAATGAAGTTTAACCTACCTAATTATTCATTTACTAATTCAATGAGATTAGACAGTCTCGAATTATCAACAAAGTTGCAAGTACAACAAGTAAAGCATGCTAGTGGGTCCTAGGCTACCCGGACATAATCATAATAGTAACTACGCACGGACTCCCGTCACCTCGTGCGTACGTAGCCCCCACAAATAGTATCACATATTCAATTGGTTCACCTATGGGGACAATTCCCCCTCACAAAGTTAGAAAAGAGACATACCTCGCTCCGAAATTCCATAATCGGCTCCCAGGCCCTTCCGACGACTCCAATTGATGCATAAAGCCCCAAAACTACCAAATAACGGGCAAAGCAATGAAAATTCACTCTACTACTCCTAACAAATTCAAATTATAAAGTTCTCATCTCCGCTCAAAGTATTGATCAAAATGTCCTCGGGCCCACGTGCCCGGATTCCGAAATTTCTCGAAGATAAACTCTACTCATAGTCTTACTAGCTCAAATATACCATTTACTCTAATTTCCATGCTCAAATTCATGGTTAAAATGCAATTTACCAAATTTTGTAGGTCTTCTACCAAAAACCCACAATTTCAACTAATTTCCACTAATTTCCATGTTCTAATCCATATATACACATGTATTTAACTCAAAATTATGAAGAAAACACTTACCACATTTCATATGGTGAAAATCGCCTCAAAAATCGCTTCAATCCGAACTCCATAGCTCCAAAAATGCTAAAAATTGCCGAAACCTTGATATATAACTTCTGCCCAGGTATTTACTCATCGTGATCGCGAAAAATGCTTCGCGATCGCGAAGTACAAAAATTTCCAGCCCAAAATTTTCTCTTCGCGATCGCGAAGAACAAATGTCCATCCCTTCCGGACAGCCTCTAGTACAATGGTCATAACGTTTTTCCCAAAACTCCAAATGACAAATGGTTTAATGTTCTGAAAGCTAGACTTCAAGATCTAAACCATTCATGTGTTTGTCATCTATCAATTCTTTATAGATTTCGAGATATAAGTTTCCAAAGTCAGCCCTATGCAACACAAATGTCTTCTTCATCTTCCCGGATACCCTTTAGTGTAACAACCATATCTCTTTGTACACTTATCCAAATGATAAAGACTTTCGTAGAAACTAGACACAAAGGGCTACAACTTTCATTTTTACATCATCTCCAAATTCTTTATAGATTCTGAGATATGAGCCTCCGAAGTTGAGTCAGTGCAGAAGAACATTTCCTCTACGCGATCGCGAAAGGCTTTCCGCGATCGGATCACTGGCCCATTTCTCTCATTTTACTCATCGCAATCACGGCCAATTCCCCGGGATAGCGTAGCACACTGCTGTAGCCATAAACCAGCAGTTATAAATAGCCTAGAAATTGTCTGAAACCACCCCGAAACTCACCCGAGCCCCTCGAGACCCCGTCCGAACATGCCAACAAGTCTGAAAACATATCACGGACTTAGTCGAGGCCTCAAATCACATCAAACAACGTTGAAATCATGAATCGCACCCAATTCAAGCTTAATGAACTCTAGAACTTGAAACTTTTCCATTCGATGCCAAAACCTATCAAATCACGTCCGATTGACCCCATGCACGCAAGTCATATTCGACATTACGGACTTGCTCCGACTTCCGAAATCGCATTCCGACCCCGATATCAAAATTTCCACTTCCGGTCGGATTCTTCAAAATCTTCAAATTTCTATCTTTAGCCAAACGACTTCAAAATGACCTACGGACATCCAAATTCAATTCTGATCGCGCTCCTAACTCCAGAATCACCATACGAAGCTATTCTCAGGCTCGGAATCCCAAACGGACATAAATATCACTGAAATGCGCTTCAAGCCAAACTTAGGAAATTTCTTCAAAAATGTTGATTCCCACAATTTACGTCGAAACGCTCCTGGGTTGTCCAAAGCCCGATTCGGACGTACGCCCAAGTCCGAAATCATCATACGGACCTGTAGGAACCTTCAAATCCTGATTCGGAGGTCGTTTACTCAAAATTCCAATCTTAGTTGATTCTTCCAACTTAAGGCTTCCGAAATGAGAATTTTCTTTCCAAATCCACCTGAACTTCCCGAATTTCAATTCCGACCATGCGTACAAGTCATAATACCTGAAATGAAGCTGCTCATGGCCCCAAACCACTAAACGACGTGCTAGAGCTCAAAACGACTGGTCGGGTCGTTACACTATTCTATAGGGAGCCTGTAGATAGGCCCAAGTCCTCCGGAACCTCATTGCCATATGGTATTTCACAGCCTTTCTCATAATCCGAGTGTATCAAAGTTCCCTAATAACATCAAGGGCTCCGGGCTATGCTCACACCCAAATTTTAAAGTCATAGTAGGATAAGTGTGGTGTGGAAGTGCTAGCCTCAGTGTGTTAGAGTTCAGAGGGAGCTCAAGGGTCCCAAAGCAGTGCTCACACTAAGGGGGCATAACTTAAGGGTCTAAGAATAAAATGAAGGCGGGATGTGATTTGAAAAGAGTTAAGTAGGAAAAACAGCTTTTGAAAATAACTTGTTTGAAATAAGCTTTGGAGAAAAATAGCAGAATTCGTTTAGTGAAAACCATTGGAAAAGGGATAGGGTAAGACAGTCAGAGTCTTGGGATTAGAACAGTACGCATAGAACAAGAAACAAGAACCAACCAAGTTCATCAATCACAAGCAGGGACTGAGGGGGGAGGGGATAAGCATGAAGCACATAGGGAAAAGCATACAACAAGCAGAGTTATATACATGTTCAGAGAAAGTTTTGGGACATCATGTGTTCAGGATTACATGGAGACTGAGTAACGCATAGTACAATTGTGGTATACTAGGAATCAAAGAGGACAGAAGTGGAGCAGAATCATGTTAAAGCATGCAAGGGGGTAGTAACATATTGAGGCTAAAGGGGAGGGTATTAAGAACTGAAGCAACAAAGCATACAAACTAGTTGCATGTAGAACAATAAAACCATAAGTAAAAACAGATTAGAAATAAGATGAATCAAAATACCCAAAGAAACATATTGTTTCGAAGCTTTAAATATAAATTGAAGACATACCAGTTGGAAGATAACAAGTACAGAATGAAGAATAGGCAAAGAGAATAACCATTATTGGCTTGCAACCGGCTAGTAATAGCAGGTAATCAAGAGAAGAACAGTAGAGAGTATGTGTGTGTGTGTAAGAGAGAATTAAACTGTGTGTGTTTGTGTCTGTGTTAGTGAAAGGATAGAGTATTTATAGTTGAAAACAGGTAGTAAAATAAGGTAAGAATCATAGTAGCATGGTAATTAAGGAACTCAGAATCAATCAGTCAGCTATCAAGGCAAGTACTCCCTTAGGTTAAGGGAGTTTAATTCAAACGATAAGAGCCAGTATCATATCAGGCAAGAGAAAATAAGTACATGACTAGTAAGGAAAGAATCAAGACTCAGTAAGCATAGGGTAGTTAATTAAGGAAAGAAATCAAATAACTGAGGTATAGAGTAGGTAATTAGGGGTAAATACACAAAGGGTTTAATTAAGTACATAACTAGTAAAGAATCAATATGTAACAGGGTAGATCAGAGAATAAGGCAAGAAATAATTAAAGGCTGTAAAACATGGACATAATTGAGAAAATCAGCATCATAGTGAACCAGGGAATCAAAGGATTGACATAATGCGGATTTTAAGGACAAAATAACATAAGTTTCCATTAACAAGCAGATGAATCGAGTATTAACAGAGAGAATCGAGTCTGAAACCCTAATAAAGACATACTAGGGTAAAGTCATAAGATATTCTAATTAAACGAAGAAATAATCATGAAAATTAAACACACAACAAAAATCATGTAGCAAACAGTCATGGACGAACTTCAAAATCCAGACGAAGTATCAAAAATTAGGGTTTCAACATAAACTAGTTAGGGTTGAGGAAACACTCAACACAATCGATCAAAACACATAATATTTAGAGAATAAGCACCTTTTAAAATCAGAAAACGTTTTGAATAAGGTTTTCACAAAATTCTAGTTTTTTTAGGAAAATGAACATCGTTCAAAAATCAGAGGTTTTTCATAAGAAAACACATGAAATAAGTTTATCTCGCCTCAGATCTGTAAAGATCTGAGAAGATGAAATTAGGGTTTCGAAGAAACAGCCTAGAGATGAGAGCATCGGCTTAGAAACCATAGGCTTAATAAAGAAATAGGGAGATCTTACTGGAGATCGAGCCATGAAGGCCTGAGACAGGACAAAGGGTGTGAGAGAATGGACCCTGGTCTCTTGAGGACCTTAGAGACAGCAATACCGGCGTGAGGGAGCTATGAGAGGCCTGAGGATGGCGAGGTCTTCATGGTTTCCTGCGAGGAGGTGGCCGAAGGAGATGAACAGACCTCATCGGAGGTGAAGAGACTAGAAGTCTCTAGAGAGAACTAGAGAGACAGAGAGACGAGTGTGTGAGTGAAAATGAGGGAGGGGGGGGGGGGTAGTCTTAGGTCTAATTTATGTAATAATTAATCTGGATCGTTGATCAAAATATATCAACGACCAGGATTTAATAAGACTAGGGTCGGGTTTGGGTAGGATGTTGGCCTGGGGTCTTTGGGTCATTAAATTGGGTATTAGGCTGGTCCAATTGGTAGGGATCAGATTGAATTAGGGCTGGAATTTAAATAAAAATGGCAAGTTGTTAAATTCTCAATAATAATTACTTAAAAATAACTGATAATTATAAAAAATGAAATTAATGATTAATAAATTAAATTAGAATGATTAATCAATATTAAAAAATATAAATGACTAATTATTGGATAGTAATAACATAAAACATATGGTTAGGCTATAATTGCAAAATTATTTTAATTATAGCCAAAAAGTGCCGATTTGGCCAATTATGAAAAAATAATTTGATCTTAATAGGACCAAAATAATACATTAAGTTAAGAAATGTCTTTGAAATCATTTATAGTGTAATTTATAATTAATTATTAGAGATAAAAATACTGGATAAATTAGAATAAATTAGTAAAATGTGGGAAGATTATAGAAAAATACCAGTTGTGATGAAAATTGATTTTGAAGATATATATGCAAGTTTAAAATAATCTAAGGAAAAAATTGGGTATCAACACCTCGGCAGATTCTTTAAAGACCCAAATCGAGGGTTTAAGATATACTTCATATTTTTTAACTAGGGAGCTCAAGAATGGCAATTTTTGAAGAGAATATCACCTAGGCACTTTGGGTAAGTAATTCCAACTCAATTTAGACTAATTTCCATGAATCTGCACTTAAATCTATCCTTTAATTTCGAATTTATGGTGGAAAATTGAGGAAATTTTGGATAAAGTTCTTAGGACAAGTTTTTGAGTTTTGATTGAGATTTTGGTATCCGATTCGAGTAATTCTTGTATGGTTAGACTCGTGAGTGAATGGGTGTCCGGAATTCATAATTTTTACCCAATTCCGAGACGTGGGCCCGGGGGACTTTTTGGGCAATTTTCCTAATTTCGCGTATTAGCTTTGAACCAATTAGATAATTTGATTCTTAAAGTGATATTTACATTATGCAGTTGAATTGAATAGATTTGGGTAATTCGGAGTCGGGTACTCATGGCAAGAACGTGATTTCGAGTTGAGTAGAGCAGTCGAGGTAAATGGCTACCCTAACTCCGTGTTGGGGACTTTCCCTTAGGTTGTTTTAATATATTTGATGTGTGGGCGCCGTGTACGTGAGGTGACGAGTACGTACACATGCCATTTATTTATAAATCCCATTTTTGCTTCAAAAATCATACAGTGCCTTGTACTTCAATTTCATCATTTCTACATGTTTAGTTGTTCATCTTAGATTAGGGAAGCATGCCTTTTGTTTTCATATTGAATTGCTTAATTGATACTCTGTGCACCATGTTTAGCTAGTTTTTACTGCTTTCCTACCTGTATCGTGATGTACTGTTAGAATTGGTGTTTATTTGGCATTTACTTTGCGTTGCATATTTAAATTGGGGACTACAGACGTATTCAGGGAGATCCCCCTGTACAACATATTTAAATTGGGGACTACAGACGTATTCTGGGAGATCCCCCCAGCACTGCATATTTATATTGGGGAATACATATGTGTTCTGGGAGATTTCTCCATGTACTATATGAGTATGTTTGGAACTACGGGACAGTATCCCGGGAGTTTCCACTGCGAGATCTATTGTGCCAGGCCGAGAGCTCCATTTTGCTGTTTAATTCAGATTATTCATTTGAACTGTTTACTTTAGAACTTATTTCTTTTCCGTACTATTTAAACTATTTACAATTTATAAATCCAGTATAGCCTTAACCTGACCTCGTCACTACTTGACTAGGGTTAGGCTTGGCACTTACTGGGTACCGAACGTGGTGTATTCATGCCCTTTCCTGCACATGTTTTTCGTGTGCATATCCAGGTTCCAGCTTGTAGTCCCGTGGCTAGTGGTTGTCATAGCTGCTTGAGGAGACCGTAAGGTAATTCTTCCACGTCCGCATAATCCTCCGAGTTACCTTCCTTTACGGTTTAGATAGATACTTTTATGTATTTTTCTCTCTCGTTGTATAGAGTTATTACGGTATAGAAGCTTGTGACTTAAAAGTGACATTTCGGTTTTTGGAAATCTTTATTGTACATGTCGAGTGGCGAGGTTTTACTTAGTAGATTTACTATACTCTGTCTTTACTTATTGTTTGTTTAATATCTTCCGCAATTTAGTCTTACCTAGTCGTAGAGACTAGGTGCCGTCACGATACCCTTCGGAGGGTAAGTCGGGTCGTGACAGATGAGGTAAGTGCCTCACCTATCTTTAGTTGATGGAATTTCTTCTAATAATTTATATTGTTTGCTACATGCATAGGTGATATATATATGAGATGACAAGCGTATATACATGTGCCATGGGTATTCATATTAAGGGTAGATTCTAGATTACCTTATCTCTTATTTGGTTGTGTATTCTACTTGATTCTATGTTTTACTCAATTGATTGACTACGTGAGCACGATAAACTATGCTAGAGTAATGTTGAGGCAAATGATACTGTCACGACCCAAGTTCCATAAGGTCATGATGGCGCCGGACACCACTGTCGGGCGAGCCAATCCTTAACTAGTCGAAAACTTCCTGTTTTAAACATTTTCGAAATCGTTACCTTTCATTGCATTTCATAGTCAGATGAATAAATCTTCGTAAGTTAAATACGACAGAAAATAAATTCAGTTGAAGAAAACAAATCCCAACATATCCCCAGAACCCGGTGACACAAGTACATGAGCAACTTCTAAGAATTTATACAATTACACAACGCTTGTCGGAGGTACAAATTGCACAGAGACTTAAAAATAAAGTGCAAATACATAGAAGGGAGACTTTGTCAGCTGCGGAACGCCTCCGGATGATGTAGCCCGTCTAAGTCTCCAAGTCAACCACTGTGCATGAAGGTACCTGTGAAACAAAATGCACAACAAGTGTAGTATGAGTAAATAAGCAATATGTACCAGTGAGTATCCCGTCTAATCTCTAATAACAATTTCCACCTTTTGTTCCCCCAAATGTCTATCAAGTCAATATTCTCGAAACAGGATCAAGTAGTCATGCACACACAGGAATAAGACAACCGGCCGGAGTCATAAGGGAGACATCTAAGCACTTAGTTGGTCGTAAAGCTTCCCCCGCTCGCGAATCATACCTGCGACCCGGGTGCTGACACATATATACCGAATTATCATAAAGCTTCCCCCGTTCGCGAATCATACCTGCGACCCGGGTGCTGACACATATATACCGAATTATCACAAAGCTCCCCCCCCCGCGAATCATACCTGCGACCCTGGTGCTGACACATATATTCCGAATTATCATAAAGCTTCCCCCATTCGCGAATCATACCTGCGACCCGGGTGCTGACACATATATATCGAATTATCATAAAGCTCCCCCCGTTCGCGAATCATAACTGCGACCCGGGTGCTGACATACACACACACACACACACACACACACACATATATATATATATATATATATATATACTGAATTTATCAATAATCTCAATAGAGGCCATACTCGTAACATGGATCAATTAAGTAAAAATTCGGATGCAACATTCCACAATTTTCATGCTAGTTCAAGGGTAATAAACAACTCAAAGTACGCCTAAAGATACACATAAGGCACATAAATCAAGCTCGTGAATACTAAAACTACCCGACATGGAATAATAGTATCTACGCACGGACTCTCGTCACCTCGTGCGCACGTAGCCCCCGTAACAATTACACATAGCATACAAATCACCTATGGGGACATTTCTCTCTTACAAGGTTAGAAAGGAGACTCACCTCACTCCGAAGATTCATAACCGGATTTCATGCCCTTTCGATGACTCAAATCGTTGCACAACGCTCTGAAACACATTTCATATGGTGAAAATCGCCTAAAAAACCGCTTCAATCCGAGCTCCATAGCTCCATAGCTCCAAAAATGCTAAAAATGGCCGAAACCTCGATATATAACTTCTGCCCAGGTATTTACTCATCGCGATTGTGGAAAATACTTTGCGATCGCGAAGTAAAAATACTTCCAGCCCCAAAATTTGCTCTTCGCAATCGCGATGAACAAATGCCCAGCTCTTCCGGACATCCTATAGAAGAATGGTCATAACCTTTTGTAGGAAAGTCCAAATGAAAAATGGTTTAATGTTCTGAAAAATAGACTTCAAGATCTAAAACTTTCATGTGTTGGTAATCTCCCAATTCCTTATAGAGTTCGAGATATAAGTTTCCAAAGTCAGCCATGTGCAACACAAATCTCTTCTTCATCTTCCCGGACACCCTTTAGTGTAACAGCCATATCTCTTTGTACACAAATACAAATACTAAATGGTTTACTTTTCTAGAAACTAAACAAAACGGGATACAACTTTCATTTTTACATCATCTCAGAATTCATTATAGATTGTGAGATATGAGTCTCCGAAGTCGAGTCAGCGCAGAAGAACATTTCCTCTACGCGATCGCGAAAGGCTTTCCGCGATCGCGATTCACTGGCCCATTTCTCTCTTTTTACTCATCGCGATCGCGGCCAATTCCCCGCGATCGCGTAGCACACTGCTGTAGCCAAAAACTAGCAGTTATAAATGGCTTAGAAATGGTCTGAAACTACCCCGAAACTCACTTGAGCCCCTCGTGACCCCGTCCGAACGTGCCAACAAGTCTGAAAACACAACATGGACTTAGTCGAGGCCTCAAATCACATCAAACAACGTCGAAATCATGAATCGCACCCCAATTCAAGCTTAATGAACGTTAGAAATTGAAACTTCTAATCAATGCCGAAACCTATCAAATCACGTCCGATTGACCCCAAATTTTGCAAGCAAGTCATATTCGACATTACGGACCTGCTCCAACTTCCGAAATCGCATTCCGACCCCGATATCAAAATTTCCACTTCCGGTCGAATTCTTCCAAACCTTCAAATTTCTAACTTTAGCCAAATGACTCCAAAATAACCTACGGACATCCAAATTCACTTCTGATCGCGCTCCCAACTCCAGAATCACCATACAAAGCTATTCCCAGACTCGAAATCCCAAACGGACATCAATATCATTGAAATGCGCTTCAAGCCAAACTTAGGAAATTTCTTCTAAAAAGCTGATTTCCACAATATAAGCCAAAATGCTTCAGGGTTATCCAAAACCCGATCCGGACATATGCCCAAGTCCGAAATCATCATACGAACCTGCTGGAACCTTCGGATCCTGATTCCGAAGTCGTTTGCTAAAAATTCAAATCTTAATCAATTTCTTCAACTTAAGGCTTCCGAAATGAGAATTTTCCTTCCAATTTGACCCCGAACTTCCTGAATTTTAACTCCGACCATACACACAAGCCATAATACTTGAAATGAAGCTTTCCATGACTTCCAACCGCTGAACGACGCGCTGATCTCAGAACGACCGGTTGGGTCATTACATTCTCCCGCACTTAATTAAACGTTCGTCCTCGAACGTGCCAAAAACTTCTCTTGAGCTATCCAAAATCATTGACCAACACCTCGTGCACCTGCCCGTGCTGCCACAACCCAGTTGAACACACAAGATTTGATAAAATCTGAAGATGACCCCTTTTATCCATACCGCAAATTCCGAACTCAATTCCAATACCAGAAATTCCCTGCTAGGCCTGATTCAAATATATGAACACCGTATTAACTACCATACAAGGCACCAGAACACAACTGCGTACCTTTGCTGAATCGGCACCATACACCGCATAATCCATCATCTAATCACAGTGACGCTTCCTGAACCCTAATAGCCACAATTCTATGAATCCGATGCTCTCAATGCACTTTATAAGATATATACATACATCTTGCCAAAATGCTGATGATACCAACACAACGGAGAAGGCGTAGACATTCCTAACCAACTACAGAGTTAACCAAAACATTGAAATCTTTTCTCTTGACTGGGATCATCATCTCATTACAGACAAAAAATGGTGATTGTCCTGTAGTTTACTTCACAAAATCTCATCGCACTTGACTCCTGATCCAATAATCTCGTCTCACCCAGTATGAACTGTTCAAACAACCAATCACCCTAGACATGACCAACAGTCACACACGATGCCACAATGTGACGAAAGGCCACAACTCGAACATGATACATAAGAAATGACTCAGGAAGGGACTACTCAACTCACGTAACTAATACTAACCTTCTTTGGATCCACCTGAATGCCCTCTGCCGATACAATGTGGCCCAAGAATGCCACAGAACTCAACCAGAACTCGCACTTAGAAAACTTGGCGTACAACTGCCGATCTCTCAGAGTCTGGAGAACAACCCGAAGATGTTGCTCATGCTCCTCTCGACTACGGGAATAAATCAAGATATCATCTATAAACACGATCACGAATGAGTCCAAATAAGGCATGAATACATGATTCATCAACTCCATAAATGCAGCGGGGGCATTAGTCAACCCAAAAGACATCACCAAAAACTCATAATGCCCATAACGAGTGCGAAAAGCTGTCTTAGGGACATCAGAAGTCCTAATCCTCAGCTGATGGTAACTAGATCTCAAGTCTATCTTGGAAAACACCGTGGCACCCTGAAGCTGGTCAAATAGATCAGCAATCCCTGGCAAAGGATACTTGTTCTTAATGTTAACCTTATTCAACTTCCGTTAGTCAATACACATCCTCATAGATCCATCTTTCTTCTTCATGAACAACACGAGAGCACCCCAAGGAGACACACTAGGCCTGATGAAGCCTTTATTCAACAAATCTTGTAATTGTTCTTTCAATTCCTTCAAATCTGGCGGGGCCATACGATATGGCGGAATAGAAATAGGCTGACTGCCCTCAACTACCTCAATGCAGAAGTCAATATCTCTGTCGGGTGGCATACCCAGCAGGTCAGCAAGGAATACCTCAGGAAATTCACGAACTACGGGCACAGACTCCAGGGAAGGAACCTCGACACTAGAATCACGAACATAGGCGAGATAGGCCAAACAACCCTTCTCGACCATGCGCCGAGCCTTCATATAAGAAATAACTCTACCAGAAGAATGACTAGGAGTCCCTCTCCACTCTAAACGAGGTACTCCATGCAAGTCTAAGATCAATGTCTTGGCATGACTGTCCAGAATAGCATGATAGGGAGATTACCATTCCATACATATAACATCAAAGTCTACCATATCAAGAAGCAATAAATCTACCTGAGTCTCCAAACTCCCTATAACAACTAAGCAAGAACGGTAGACTCGATCTACCACAATAGAATCACCCACCGGGGTAGACACATACACAGAAGTACTCAAAGAATCACGAGCCATGCTCAAATAAGGGGCAAAATATGAGGACACATAGGAGAAAGTAGAACCCGAATCAAATAAAATTGAAGCATCTCGGCTGCAAACTGAGACCGTACTTGTGATAACTGCATCAGAGGCCTCATCCTCGGGTATGGAAGGAATAGCATAACAACGGGGCGGATCCCCTCCAATCTGGACATCCCTGGGCCTACCTGCTGCAACTTGACCTCTACCTCTCGTGGCCTGAGCTCCACCTATATGAACATGTCCTCCTCCTCTAGCACCACGACCACCCCTAGCTGGCTGAGGGAGAAGGGGTGCACCTGATACTGGAACCATGGAACGAGAGCCCTAATACGGGGGAATACTAGAAGCTCGGGGACAATACCTAGCAATATTAGTGTAAACAAATATGAAAATATGTCCAACATCAACAATTTTATTAAAATTATTATTTGTTGGTGTTTAGTTAATTTTTTGATAAATAAATAATCTTTATTATATCCAGTTAGTCATGGATAGAGAATAATATTGGGGATCACAGTTTACAATTAATTTATTTTAATAATTTACATAAAACTAAACTATAAATTATAACTTATTAAGTTGCTCCAATTAACATAAAAAAGATTAGTGCTATAATACTCATTTTAACCTCCAGTTGATGTCAAACACAAACATTAAATTACAAATTTGATATCAATGGTATTAGGAAAAATACATAAGTTACCCCGTGAATTATGCATCAAATCTCTATTACACACTGTCTGAGCACGAATATTATCTTAAACACTCAACCATTTCAGCATGTGTCTAATACACACCTCTTTATTCTTTTGACCAGTTTAAAAAAAAATATGTGGAATGTCACGCACCAAAGACCTTGGCACGTGTCATTATTTTTTTTAAGTAAAAATATTTAAAATTACTCTTATACCCCCAATTTAAAAAATCCTCTAACATCCCCATCTTCTTTTGCCTTCCGCCACAGCTGACACCATCGGAAAAAAACAATTGTCGTTGCTTCTTAACCTTCACCCATATCCAATTTTTATAGCAAAACCAAGACTAAGAATGAAAGAGATGGAACTAAAATTGTAATTCCTCCGTTCCCCATTTTCCTCATCCATTTTCAGATCTCATACCACAATTATACAAAGCAAATCAAATTCAATTTTTCATTTTCATGAATTAAACAAATCTCGTTTTCATGAATTAAACAACTTCAAATGTGAATAAAATCTCAAATCTTCCCTTATATGACAGAAACTGAGTTGGTGATTTTATCATTTCAGTCAATTCTTATTAAATACAAAAGATTATTTATATAAATATTAGATGTTTAGGTGGGTTTTAATGATAGAAAATGAAGCACGAGAAGTTTGGAAGGCAATTTAAGGAACATTTAATGTACCTTCATTAAAATCTTCATCATGAGTTTTGGTGGATTTTGTAAATGGCAGAGAAAGAACGAAATAGGAAGGGAGGTTGGGGAAGACCGGAGAGTAGGGGGAGTTCTTGGTAGTTTGGGGAAGTCCGAGATAAAAGGGATGCTTATAAGCTTTTTTAATTTGATAAAATTTGAAATAAGGAAAATATTACTATTATTTTGACACGTGACAATAAAATATGGATTTCAAAAAACTGTTTATAAGTTTTACGCGCTCATTTTTTCTTGTTAAGCACGCGCGAGCCACGTTGCAAAATAGATGTGTATTAGACACACTATGGAAAGTTGGGCGTGTTAGATAATTTTCATGGCTAGAAAGTGTGTAATAGGGATTTGGTCTATAGTTCAGGGGGTAACATATGTATTTTGCTATAGTTTTATTTCCCCGCCATATTCAAATATTTTACATGAGAATACATTAAAAGGCTTCAAGTGTCATCTATATTAATAATTTTCTAGAATAAAAGCATACCAATTTGTTTGTAAACTAATCTGGAATACATCCAAATTGGTCTCGCAAGTATTTACAATATGATAAAAGATGAAAAAAAATTATTATTTTATATCTTGTATACATCAAAATTAAGAAAAATTCTAAATTTTGCATTCTCAATGAGGCAATTTACTACTTCAAACAAAGAGAATAATAGGCACTAAAACAAATATGAACATGATATAAATTGTAGTAATTCAATATAAGCTCAAATTATTTTTTATTATAACTCGTTGAAATTGATGTTAACTGGTGATAAAATAATAAACATTTGATAGAATTCTATATAAAATATATAGATTTTTATGTTTTCCTCAATTTAAGGAGATGGGAGTAATATTTTTATTTTTTTGTCACGACCCATTTTTACCCCTGCGAAAAGCATCGTGACGGCACATAGTCGTACAAACCTTTTATTACAGAAAAATGAAAGGAAATATAAAGATAAAAGTCAAATAGTACAAATTAATAAGCAAGGATGGCGCCACTCGGCATAGAAAACATCATCACTCCCAAAACATGGAATGTCGCCAGTCACAAGCTTCTAAGAGACTATATTGCTTTATACAAGTGTTTGAAGAAAACAGGGGAAATTTTTTACACGGGGGAATATAAGAGATTCCGAGGTCTGCAGACGTGAGCAGAAGTACCTTGAAGTCTCCTCAAGAAGCAACCACTCACTAGACCCGAGGCTGATAGCTCGTACTTGGATCTGCACACGGAAAACTATGTGCAGGAAAGGGCATGAGTACACCACAATGGTACCCAGTAAGTGCCAAGCCTAACCTCGGTCGAGTAGTGACGAGGTCAGGTTAGAGACCTACCGGTGTAAATATAATGAACTAAAGCAATAAGAGATATAAATATATTTTACAGTAAAATTACTAAGGAAGTTCACAGTAATAAAAGTAAAGAAAAGCCCTCATCTCAGAACAAGGAAATATAGTAGGGGAAACTCCCGGGATACCTTCACGTAGTCCCGAAATAAATATACAGTATAGGGGGATCTCCTGGAATACGTCTGTAATTCCAAAATAAATATGCAATGCTAGGGGATCTCCTGGAATACGTCTGTAGTCCCAAAGTAAATATGCAGTACAGGGGGATCTCCCGGAGTACGTATGTAGTCCCAAAATAAATATGTAGAACATTGGGATCTCCGAGAATACGTCTGTAGTACCAAAGTATATATGCAGTGCAAGCAATGACACAAACATGTTACATCATTTACATCTACAGTTAGGCTAAGTGCAACTAAGGACAAACAGGAGCTTCACTACGACATGCTGCACAGAGTTCAAATAGACAGTAAGGACACATAGGCATGCTTTCCTAATCTAAACAATATAATTACATAAGCTATTGTAGTTTAAGCAGGGAAAGAAAACAGGTTATGATTTAGTGAAAATGGAGTTTACAAAACATAGCCCGTGTACGTACTTGTCATCTCACGTACACGACACTCATATATCAAACACTACCAAAATCCTAAGGGAAAGTTCCCCCACAGAAGGTTAGGTAAGCCAGTTAACTCGAACCGCTCAATTCAAATTTGAAACCATGCACTTTCCACGAGTATCCAACTCCAAATGACTAAAATCTGATCAAATCAATTACATAACATAAATATAGCTACAAGTAACTAATTTAGCTAATAAATTTGAAACCAAGGCATGTAAATAAGAAAAATACCCAAAAATCTTCCCAAGGCACACGTCTCGGAATCGGGTAAAAATCACAAATTATGAACACCCATTCACTCATGAGTCTACCTATACCAAAGTTTCTCAAACCCGATAGCAAAATCCCGATCAAAACCCCAAAATTCGGCCTAAGGATTTTTCCCAAGTTTTCCCCAATTTTTCACACCAATTCACTAATTAAATGATGAAATTAAAGTCAAAATCATGGGAATTAACACAAACTAGGTAAGAATCACTTACCCCAAATACCCACGTGAAAAACCCTCAAAAAATTGCCTAATTCCGAGCTCTCAAGTCCAAATGGTGAAAAATGACATAAACCCTTGATTTTGAAAACTTTAAATCTGCCTAGGTAATCCTTCTTCATGAACACGATCAAAGCCTTGCGTTCGCGAAGCACAAGCTGCTTCAGTCCTAAAATTACTCATCGCGAACGAGATGCACAGGGCGCGAACGCGAAGCTCAACTAGTGTAACGACCTGGCCGGTCGTTTTGAGAGTTAGCACCCTGATCCCCTAATATGCTTTTCCCATGTCTATTTCTTCTTTTAGGACTTTTCGGAATGTTGAGTAGTGAAATTCAGAGAGTTTTTGGACACATAGTCCTTATATGTGAGTTTAAGCTTTAAAAATCGGGCCATAGTTGAAACTGTGTAAAGACAGATCTGGAATGGAATTTCGTTGACTCCGTTAGTTCTTTTGGGTGATTTCGGGGTTAGGAGCGTGTTTGAAATGTGTTTTCGAGGTCTGTAGTAGATTTAGGATTGAATTGGTGAAGTTAGAATTTCGGAGATTTCGGCCGATAGCTGAAATTTTGATATCAGGCTCGGAATGGAATTCCGAGAGTGGATATAGGTTCGTAGTGTCATTTATGACCTATGTGTAAAATTTGAGGTCATTCGGACTAGTTTTGACGTGTTTCAGCATCAGTTGTGAAATTTGGAAATTACATAAGTTCTTAGGCTTGAATCCATGCATAATTGGTGATTTTGATGTTATGTGATGTGTTCTGAAGGCTCGACCAAGTTTTAATGAGGTAATGCGATTGGTTGGTAGGTATGGTTGAGGTCCCGGGGGCCTCAGGTGTATTTCAGATTCTCAAACAGGCATTTTTGACCTTTGGAGTTTGCTAGTTTTCTGGTTTTTATAGAAGCAATTATTTGGTCAATGCAATCGCGTGTAAGGAACCACGATCGCGTAGAGTAGATTTTTGGGCCAATTGGGTTGTGCACTATGATCACTTATCTTGGTCCGTGATCGCATAAGGCTGGCGGGCTGGGTAGGAGAAATCGTCCAGTGCATTCGCGTTGGTCTTATTGCAAACACGAAGGTTTCACCCCATGCTCGAATCGCGAACGCGTACGTGAAGGTTACGTTCGCATAGGTGCGTGTGTGGGCAGTTAGGCGCGTTCCTCTATGCGAACGCATGAGGTGTTCCGCGTTCGCGTAGTGCTATTTTATAGAGGCGTGTGCTTTACTCTATGTGATCGCATCAACAGTGTCGCGATCGCACTGTATATTTTCACCTGGGCAAAATCTTAAAAACCCAAATCGGGGGTTTAGGCTATTTTTCACATTTTTGAACTTGAGAGCTCGGGAAGTGCGATTTTTGGGGAGATTTTCACCTGAGCTATTTAGGTAAGTGATTCCTACTCGGTTTAGACTAATTTATATGATTATACTCTTTAATCTGCCCCTTAAATTCGAAATTATGGTGAAACATTTTGGGAAAAATTGGATAAAGTCCCTAGGCTAAATTTTCGAGTTTTGATCAGGATTTCAATATCCGATTTGAGAAATTCTTATATGGTTAGACTCGTAAGTAAATAGGTGTTCGAAATTTATAACTTTTACCCGATTTCGAGACGTGGGTCCGGGGAGCTTTTGGGCAATTTTCCTAATTTCGCGTATTAGCTTCGAACTATTTAGCTATTTTGATTCCTTAAAGTGATATTTAAATTATGCAATCGAATTGAATAGATTTGGGCCATTTGGAGTCGGATACTCGTGGCAAGAGAGTGGTTTTGAGTTGAGTAGCGTAGTCGAGGTAAGTGGCTTGCCTAACTCTGTGTTGGGGACTTCCCATTAGGTTGTTTTTGATATTGTTTTGTTATATGGGCGCCATGTACGTGAGGTGACGAGTGCGTACACGGGCTATTGTTGCTAAATTCCATTTTTCCTATCCATGCCATAAATCATTTTACTTCTACTTCACTGTTCTACATGCTACTTGTGTAGTCTAAATTAGGAAGACGTATGCCTACCTGTTTTACCTAAAATCTCTATCTGATACAATGTGTACCATGTTAGTTAGTCTTTATCTTGTCTTGTCTGCGACACTTTTGTTGAACTGTTTAAATACACCGTCTCTAGTATTCATTCACATTGTATATTTAAATTGGGACTACAGACGTATTACATGAGCTTTCTCCCTGTATTGCATATTTAAATTGGGAATTGGGACTACAGACGTATTCCGGGAACTTTCCCCGTGTACTGCATATTTAAATTGGGACTACGGACGTATTCCGGAAGATTTCCCCCTGTAATGCATTGCATATTTACATTTGGAAATACGGGACGTATTCCGGGAGATTCCACCGTGTGACACTTGTGCTGAGCCAAGGGCTCCCTGTTACTGTTTGACTTTCAGCTTAATTGTTTCTATTGTTTTATCTTAGCTCCTTTTTATATCTTTCTGTACTATTTTTAGACTGTTTTCCTTATTAAAATCTAGTAGAGCCTTAACCTGACTTCGTCACTACTTGACTGGGGTTAGGCTTGGCACTTAGTGGTACCAATTGTGGAGTACTCATGCCCTTTCCTGCACATGTTTTACGTGTGCAGATCCAGGTACCAGCACTCCGTTTCGTGGCTAGGAGTCACTTAGCAGCTTTGAGGAGACCGCGAGGTAATTCTACCGCGTCCGCAGGATCCCACGAGTCCCCTTCTACTCTAGTATAGGCGTAGATGACATTCCGGGTTTTGGGAAGTGAAATTGTACATGTCGAGCGGCTGTGTTATGTGTCATCTTCTTCTTTTCGGTTTCATTTATTATATTGCATTTATTTTTTTGCAAATTTAGGCTTACCTACACGTAAAGACTAGGTGTCGTCACGAGACCGTCCGGAGGGTAAATCGGGTCGTGACAAGTTGGTATTAGAGCGTCTAGGTTCGTATGAGTCACAACTCACAAGTTGGTTTATTAGAGTCTCTCGGATCGGTGCGGAGACGTCTGTATCTATCTTCGAGAGGATATGTAACTGTTAAGAATAATCACATTCTTAGAATCTTTTGTCATGCTAGTTACTGTCATCCAAAATCTAAAACTCTATTATACTCTTGCTCACAGATGGTGCAGACCCGTAGCGTACGTACTGACGATCAGGCACCCGAGCTCCCAGTCAGAGCCACCAGAGGCAGGGGTAGAGGACGAGCACGCGGTGCAGCCCGAGCACCGGCGAGAGAAGATATAGAGGATCCCCCAACCGCTACAGTTGGAGGGGCACAGAAGGTCCCTACTATTACTCTAGCTATCCAGGAGACTTTGGCTCAGTTCATGAGCACTTTCAGTACTCTAACTCAGGCAAAACTACTCCCGATAGCTCCAGCTACATCCCAAGCTGGGGGAGGGGCACAGATTCCCGCAGCCCGTACTCCTGAGCAGAGGGTACATGTTGGACAGGTTCCTGAGTATATTCATATGCCCCCGGCAGCTCTAGTTCATAATGATGCTTGGGTAGCTGATTCTGAGAGGTACAAGAAGTACTACCTACCTAACTTCAGCGAATTAGCTTCAGATGACGCTCTGGGTTTTCTTGAGGAGTGCCATCGCATTCTCCGCACCATGGGTATAGTGGAGATGAGCGGGGTTTCTTTCACCACTTTCCAACTAAGGGGAGCAGCTTATTAGTGGTGGCGTGCCTATGCGTTGAGTAGTCCGGAGGAGGCAGCTTCACTTACTTGGGATCCGTTCTCCGAGATGTTTTTGCTCGAGTTTGTCCCTCAGAGCCTCAGGGATGCTTGGCGTGGGGAGTTTGAGCAGTTACGCCAGGGTATCATGACTGTATCAGAGTATGCAGTCCGTTTCAGTGACTTGGCTCGTCATGGTTGTCACGATCAGAGAGAGGGTTTGATGATTCATTGAGGGACTTCACCCCAGTATTCAGACCAGTATGGCCAGAGAGCCGGAGATAGATATCACTTACAAGCAGGCCGTGAGTATTGCTTGGAAGATTGAGAGTATGTTAGTCCGGGATAGGGAGGAGAGAGAGAGGCCAAGAGGTCTCGAGAGACTAGTCATTTTTTGGGAGTTCGTCCACCAGCAGCATGTTGTGGTAGGGGTTTTCTGAGTCGCCTTGTTCGTTCAGCTCTTCCAGCAGCCAGTGGTATTCCAGCTCCTCCTAGACCTCAGGAGCCTTATTATGCACCACCAGTATCTTATGTACCTCCTACTCGAGGTGCTATCACCGGCCAATCCAGTAGGCCAGTTAAGAGTCAGCACCAGCCGCCACGTCCTTCGAGGGGTTGTTTTAGGTGTGGTGACCCTCACCACGTGATCAGATATTTCCCCAAAGCTATGAGGGGTGCCCCATCTTAGACTTATCAGGCCCCACGTGCTCCACCGGGTCCTCCAACTATTCTTCCAGCCCTAACTGCTACCCCACCTTATCAGATAGCTCGAGGTAGAGGTCGGGGAGGTCGAGGTCGCCTTAGAGGGGGGAGTCAGGCCAGGTACTATGCTCTTCTAGCCCGTTCAGCTTCAGATTTAGTTATCACATGTATTTTACCTGTTTGTCATAGGGATGCATCAGTATTATTTGATCCAGGCTCTACGTATTCATATGTGTCTTCTTATTTTGCTTCACATCTGGGGATATCTCGGGATTCTTTGAGTTCCCCCATTTATGTTTCTACTCCCGTGGGAGATTCTCATGTTGTGGACCGCGTATATCGGTCGTCTTTGATTGTTATAAGTGGTTTTGAGACCAGGGATGATCTGTTATTACTCAGTATGGTAGATTTCGATGTTATCTTGGGCATGGACTGGTTGTCTCCCCATTATGCTATTCTGGATTGTCACGCCAAGACCGTGACGCTGGCTATGCCAAATTTACCAAGGTTAGAGTGGAGAGGTTCCTTAGAGTATACTCCCCGCCAACTCATTTCTTTTCTTAAGGCTCACCGGATGGTGGAGAAGGGGTGTGATGCGTACTTAGCCTATGTGAGAGATGTTAGTGTTGATACCCCTACAGTTGAGTTAGTTCCAGTTGTGCGGGACTATTCTGATGTTTTTCCAGCAGATCTTCCGGGTATGCCGCCTGACAGATATTGATTTCAGCATTGATTTGTTGCCGGACACTCAGCCCATTTCCTTTCCTCCCTATCACATGGCTCCTCCTGAGTTGAAGGAGTTGAAGGAGCAGTTGTAGGAGTTTCTTGATAAGGGTTTCATCAGGCCCAATGTATCACCTTGGAGAGCTCCGGTACTATTTGTGAAGAAAAAGGATGGTTCGATGCGTAAGTGTATTGATTACCAGCAACTGAATAAGGTTATAGTGAAGAATAGGTACCCATTGCCTCGCATTGATGATTTATTTAACCAGTTACAGGGTGCTGGGATATTCTCCAAGATTGATCTGCGTTCAGGCTATAATCACTTGAAAATTCGGGAGCCGAACATCCTAAAGACTGCCTTTAGGACCAGATATGGCCACTTTGAGTTCCTTGTTATGTCATTTGGGCTGAACAATGCCCCAGAACCCTTTATGCACCTGATGCAGTGCGTATTCCGACCTTATCTTGACTCTTTCATCATCGTGTTCATGGATGACATCTTGGTATATTCTTGGTCCCACGAGGACCATGAGCAGCATTTGAGGACTGTGCTTCAGACTTTGAGGGAGAAGAAATTGTATGCCAAATTTTCTAAGTGTGAATTTTGGATTAATTCTGTGGCATTCTTAGGGCATGTGGTGTCTTGTGATGGGATTAAGGTAGATCCAAAGAAGGTAGATGCGGTGCAGAGTTGGCCTAGACCGTCTTCAGCTACTGAGATCCGCAGTTTCCTTGGTTTGGCTAGGTACTATCGTCATTTTGTGGAGGGATTTTCATCCATTGCAACACCTATGACCAGGTTGACTCAAAAGGGTGCTCCGTTCAGGTGGATTGAGGAGAGATTTCAGAAGCACAAGACAGCCCTGACTACAGCTCCAGTGTTGGTATTGCCTACGTGTTCAGGGTTTTATACCGTCTATTGTGATGCTTCGAAGATTGGCCTTGGAGCGGTGTTGATGCAGGACGGTAGGGTAATTTTCTATGCGTCCAGACATGTAAAGGTGCATGAGAAGAACTATCCAGTTCATGATCTCGAGTTGGAAGCGATTGTTCACGCCTTGAAGATATGGCGTCATTATTTATACGGTGTTCCCTGCGAGATTTTCACTGATCACCGGAGTTTGCAGCACATATTCAAGTAGAAGAACCTCAATTTGCGCCAGCGGATATGGTTAGAGTTACTAAAGGACTATGACATCACCATATTATACCACCCGGGGAAGGCCAATGTGGTGGCCGACGCACTGTGTCGCCGGGCGGAGAGTTTGGGGAGTTTGGCATATCTTCCGGCAATTGAGAGGCCCTTAGCTTTGGATGTTCAGTCATTAGCCAGTCAGTTCCTGAGGTTGAATCTTTCAGAGCCTTGTCGGGTTTTAGCTTGTATGGTTGCCCAGTCTACTCTTTATGACCGTATCAGAGAGAGCCAGTATGATGATCCCAATCTTCTAGTTCTTCGGGACAGGGTTCGGCGAGGTGATGCCAGAGATGTGACAATAGGTGATGATGTCGTGATGAGGATGCAGGGTCGTATGTGTGTGCCCATTGAAGATGGGCTTCGGGAGTTGATTCTTGAGGAGGCCCATAGCTCGTGGTATTCCATTCATCCGGGTACCGCGAAGATGTATCAGGATCTGAGACAGCGCTATTGGTGGCGAAGGATGCAAAAAGATATAGTGGAGTTTGTAGCCAAGTGTCTCCACTGTCAGCAAGTCAAATATGAACATCAGATACCAGGAGGGTTACTTCAGCAGATTGAGCTTCCAGAGTGGAAGTGGGAACGGATCACCATGGACTTCGTGGTTGGACTTCTTCGGACTTTGAAGAAGTTCGATGCTATTTGGGTGATCGACTGATCAAATCAACCCATTTCATTCCAGTGGTGACTACATATTCCTCCGAGAGGTTGCTGAGATTTATATCTTGGAGATTGTTCGCCTCCACGGTATTCCAGTATCTATCATCTCAGACAGAGGTACACAGTTCACTTCACGGTTCTAGAGAGTCGTTCAGCAGGAGTTAGGCACTAGGGTGGAGTTGAGTACAACCTTTCACCCCCAGACGGAGGGGAAGTCTGAGCGCACGATTCAGATTCTTGAGGATATGCTCTGTGTCTGTGTGATAGATTCTGGAGGTTCATGGGACCGATACTTGCCACTTGCAGAGTTTGCTTATAATAATAGTTACCAGTCCAGCATTCAGATGGCACAGATGAGGCTTTGTATGGTAGATGGTGCAGGTCTCTAGTGGGATGGTTTGATCCAGGCGAGGCCCGATTGTTGGGTACAGATTTGGTCCAGGATACCCTAGACAAGGTGAAGGTGATTCAAGAGAGGCTTCGCAGTGCTCAGTCCAAGTAGAAGAGTTATGCGGACCGGAAGGTTCGTGATTTGGCATTTATGGCTGGTGATCGGGTCTTGCTCATGGTATCGCCTATGAAGGGCATCATGAGGTTGGGGAAGAAGGGTAAGCTGAGTCCAAGATTTATTGGCCCTTTTGAGGTATTACAGCGGGTTGGGGAGGTTTCCTATGAGCTGGCCTTGCCTCCCAACCTAGTAGGAGTTCATCCGGTATTCCACGTCTCTATGCTATGGAGGTATCACGGTGACCCGACCCATGTTTTGGATTTCAATTCAGTCAAAATGGAAAAGGATCTATCATATGTTGAGGAGCCTGTAGCTATATTGGATAGGCAGGTCAGAAAGCTCAGGTCGAAGAATATTGCATCAGTCAAGGTTCAGTGGAGGGGTCATCTAGTCGAGCAGGCGACTTGGGATACCGAGTAGGATATGCGCAGTCACTACCCTCATCTTTTCACAGCTTCAGGTATGTCTCTATACTCGTTCGAGGACGAACGATTTTCTTAAGAGGGGGAGAATGTAACGACTCGGTCGGTCGTTTTTAGATTTAGCGCCCGATACCCTAATAAAACACTTTTCCCATGTCTATTTCTACTTTTGGGACTTGTCATAACGTTGAGTGGTGAAATTCGGAGAGTTTTTGGACACATAGTCCTTATATGTGAATTTAAGCTTTTGAAATCGGGTCACAGTTGGAAATGTGTGAAGACGGATCTGGAATGGAATTTTGTCAACTCCGTTAGCTCTGTTTGGTTATTTCGGGTTAGGAGCGTGTTTGGAATGTGTTTTCGAGGTCGGTAGTAGATTTAGGCTTGAATTGGCGAAAGTTAGAATTTCGGCGATTTCGGCCGATAGGTGAAATTTTGATATCGGGTTCGGAATGGAATTCCGAGAGTCGTTGCAGGTTCGTAGTGTCATTTATGACTTGTGTGTAAAATTTGAGGTCATTCGGAGTAGATTTGACGTGTTTCGGCATCGGTTGTGAAATGTTGAAATTACATAAGTTCTTAGGCTTGAATTCATGCATAATTGGTGATTTTGATGTTATGTGATGTGTTCTGAAGGCTCGACAAAGTTTGAATGAGGTATTGGGATTGGTTGGTAAGTTTGGTTGAGGTCCCGAGGGCCTCAGGTGTATTTTGGATGCTCAAACGGGCATTTTTTGACCTTTGGAGTTTTCTGGTTTTTATAGCAGCAGTTATTTGTTCAATGCGATCACGTGTAAGGAACTGAGATCGCGTAGAGTAGATTTTTGGGCCAGTTGGGTTGTGCACTGTGATTTCCAAGCTTGGGCCGCGATCGCATAAGGCTGCTGGGTTGGGTAGAAAAAATGGTCCAGTGCGTTGGCGTTGGGCTTATTGCGAATGCGAAGGTTTCACCCCCAGCTCGAATCGCGTATGCGTGCGTGAAGGTTGCGTTCGCATAGGTGCTTGTGTGGGCAGTTGGGCGTGTTCCTCTACGCAAATGCATGAGGTGTTCCACGTTCGCTTAGTGCAATTTTGGAGGGGCGTGTGCTTTACTCTATGCGATCGCATCAACAGTGTCGCGATCACACTTTATATTTTCACCTGGGCAGAATCTAAAAAAAATCCAAATCGGAGGTTTAGGCCATTTTTCACATTTTTGAACTTGAGAGCTTGGGAAAATCAATTTTTGGGGAGATTTCACCTAAGCAATTTAGGTAAGTGATTCCTACTCGATTTAGACTAATTTACATGATTATTCTTTTAAATCTACCCTTTAAATTCGAAATTATGGTGAAACTTTTGGGCAAAAATTGGATAAAGTTTCTAGGCTAATTTTTCGAGTTTTGATCGAGATTTCAATATCCGATTTGAAAAATTATTATATGGTTAGACTCGTGAGTGAATGGGTGTTCGGAATTTATAATTTTTACCCGATTTTGAGGCGTGGTCCCGTGGGGCTTTTTGGGCAATTTTATTAATTTCAGATATTAGCTTCGAACTATTTAGCTATTTTGCTTCCTTAAAGTGATATTTACATTATGAAATCAAATTGAATAGATTTGGGCCATTTGAAGTCGGATACTCGTGGCAAGAGAGTGGTTTTGAGTTGAGTAGCGCAGTCGAGGTAAGTGGCTTGCCTAACTCTGTGTTGGGGACTTCCCATTAGGTTGTTTTTTATACTGTTTTGTTATATGGGCGCCGTGTACGTGAGGTGACGAATGCGTACACGGGCTATTGTTGCTAAATTCCATTTTTTCTATCTATGCCATAAATCATTTTACTTCTACTTCACTGTTCTACATGCTACTTGTGTAGTCTAAATTAGGAAGAAGTATGCCTACCTGTTTTACCTAAACTCTCTATTTGATATAATGTGTACCATGTTAGTTAGTCTTTATCTTGTCTTATCTGCAACACTTTTGCTGAACTATTTAAATACACCGTCTCTAGTATTCATTCGCATTGTATATTTAAATTAGGACTAAGGACGTATTCCGGGAGCTATCTCCCTGTACTGCATATTTAAATTGGGACTACGGATGTATTCCGGGAGCTTTTCCCCTGTACTACATTGCATATTTAAATTTGGAACTACGGGACGTATCCCGGGAGATTCCACCGTGTGACACTTGTGCTGAGCCAAGGGCTCCCTGTTACTATTTTACTTTCAGCTTAATTGTTTCTAATGTTTTACCTTAGCTCCTTTTTATATCATTCTGTATTATTTTTAGACTGTTTTCCTTATAAAAATCCAGTAGAGCCTTAACCTGATCTCGTCACTACTTGACTGGATTAGGCTTGGCACTTACTGGGTACCAATTGTGTAGTATTTATGCCCTTTACTGCACATGTTTTTCGTGTGCAGATCCAGGTACCAGCACTCCGTTTCGTGGCTGGGAGTCACTTAGCAGCTTTGAGGAGATCGCGAGGTAATTATGCCGAGTCCGCAGGATCCCACAAGCCCCCTTCTACTCTAGTATAGGCGTAGATGACTTACGTATTTCCGCTATTACATTGTATAGATCTACTTTTGGTACAGAGCTTGTGACTGATGTGACATTTCGGGTTTTGAAAAGTGAAATTGTACATGCCGAGCGGTTGTGTTATGTGTCTTCTTCTTCTTTTCTGTTTCATTTATTATATTGCATTTATTTTTCCGCAAATTTAGGCTTACCTAGTCGTAAAGACTAGGTGCCGTCACAAGACCGTCCGGAGGGTAAATCAGGTCGTGACACCTAGCCTGCCCCTACGCGATCGCGGGACGCTTATCACGAACGGGTAGGCTATTATGCCTGGTACCCATCTTTCCTTTCCTCTACGCGAACGCGAGGACCATATCGCGAACGCATTGGCTTAGGGTCCCATATCCTCGCAAAGGCGGACACAACTTCGCGAACGTGAAGAACAAATCAGTTGCCTCTCCCATATGCTCTACGCGATCATGAGACCTCTCTTGCGAACGTGATGAAGGAAAGTCTGCAACAAAAACCAGAAAAATCTGATGTCTTTCAAGTCCAAATTTTTTTCCGTTGAGCATCCGAAACTCACCCGAGGCCCCCGGGACCTCAACCAAACATACCAACCAATCCTAAAACATCATACGAACTTAGTTGAGTCTTCAAACCACATTGAACAACATCCAGAACATGAATTATGCACGGATTCAAGTCTAAGGAACTTTGAATTCTACAAATTCTACAAACAACGCCGAAACATATCAAACCTCATCCGAATGACTCCAAATTTTACACACAAGTCAAAAATTAAACTACAAACCTACTCCCACTTCAAGAATTCCATTCCCGGCTTGATATCAAAATTTCCACTGCCAACCGAAATCGCCGAAAGTCTAACTTTTGCCAATTCAAGCCAAAATCTACTACGGACCTCCAAAATACATTCCGGACCCGCTCCTAGGCCCAAAATCACCCAACGAAGCTAACAGAATCGACGGAATACCATTATGAAACTGTCTTCACACAATTTTGCCTACGGCACAAATTTTAAGATTTAAGCTCTCATTTAGGGACTAAGTGTCCTAAAACACAAAAGTAATCATCCCGGCAAGTCACAAAAGCAAAAATAGATATGGGGAAAGCAGTTAGCAGGGGTTCGGGGATCTAACTCTCAAAATGACTGGTTGGGTCGTTACATCTTTATGGAATTATCATGGTATAATTTTCATAATGAAACAATATAAAAATTATAATAAATAATGTTTAAGACAATGTATTGATAGTTGAAAACTTATCATTGAGGAATACAATTCAAACCATATAGACTAAATTATCACATCAATTATGTATATAAGATATTGCCTCTTAGTACAGTAGGAACAAATCTCATTACTTAAATTAACTTTTGAGGTTTAACAAGCTATATATTTTAAAATTACTTTTGAATATGAAAATATTTAGTTTGAAATCGCCTTCAAATAGTATGGATATATGAAAACCATTTAATTTTTATTTTCAAATTGCTTTAAGACAATATGAGTAAAGATGAAAATCTTGTTGTCACGACCCAATTTTCCCTTCGTTGGGCATCGTGATGGCACCTAGTCTTAAGGACTAGGTAATCCTATTATTAAATAACATAACTCAGAATATTAAACATTCAAATTCTTTTCGAAATAACTATTTATGCTTTGAATATCATTCTGAAAACCCGGCGAGTACAAGTCATAAGCTTTAAAGAATTTACACAAAAATCACTAATTGGCACTGTTCAGAATAATTACAACAGTGTATGAACGAAAAATATAAGAAGGTGACTCCGAAACCGCGAACACTGAAGCGATTTTACCTTGAGTCTCCATAACAGCAACCGCGCTGCTAAAAAAAATCGGCCGGCTTTGCGAAAACCTGGAATCTGCACAAAAATGTGCAGAAGAGTAGCATGAGCACACCACAGCGGTGCCCAGTAAGTATCAAGACTAACCTCGGTGAAGTAGTGACGAGGACTAGTCAAGACACCCACTGCTCTAATAAATCAAACATGCATAAATATAGAAAATGACGTACTATGACATATATCTAATGACTACACAATATAGTAACCAACAGAACAACTACAATGTGGAAGGAAATACAGCAAATAACAACAGAACAACATAATAATGCACAGAAGGATAGGCGAAAATACAAGCCACAATCGGAAACCACAACACAATAAGAACACCAGTAACTCAGCACTGCATTAGTTTTTCCCACATAAGGCCTTAGCCAACAACCCAATAAACTGGTCAAATCTTCGAGTGACACTCTTAAATCGCAAGTTTATATTGAAAGCTTTAGAAATAAAATCATTTCAGTTGAAAATTTTCCTTTTAAATATACTTCCTCCAAATATATATAAATATACTTTACAGAACGAAATCCTCGAACGTAATTCCTTTCAATAAACGCTTTTCTAATGTTCCTTTCCAATAAAGAGTTTTCAAACATAGTTTCCTTCAAGATAAATGCTTTACAAACAAACCTTTTGAAATAATAACCTTGCAAACATAGTTTTCTTAAAGGTAAATGCCTTTAAACTTTACTTTTCAATAATTTTCTTTCAACATAGTTTTCTTCAATATCAAACAACCGGGATTCCGTCCCGTAGTTCAGAATTAGTCATGTAGTACAGGGGGGATCTACCAGAATACGTCCGTAGTCCCCAAAAGTAAATATGCAGTGCTGGGGGGATCTTCCGGAGTACGTTCGCAGTCCCAATTTAAATATGCAGTACATGGGGATCTCCCGGAATACGTCTGTAGTCCCAATTTAAATATGCAGTATAGGGGGAATCTCTCGGAATACGTCTGTAGTCCCAATTTAAATATGCAATGCAGCCAACAGAGGGAACACCTAGAACACGACAGAAACATTGTACCTTGCCACTACAAGCACAAAAGAAACAAAAGACAGAAATGCAAAGTGCTACGAGCAAATCAATACAAGAACATAAATCACAAGAATGGTGAAACTCACTCATAACAAGTAGTCACTGAAGGGAATGCCAAGCACAAAGAGAAATAATGTAACAAGGGGAAAACAAAACAAATATAGCAATGATTCACAATATTCAAGTTCACAACAAGAAGTCAACACAAGTCGAGAAATTCCAAATACAACAAGTCGACTAAGGTGTAGGTTACCTAAATTCCTTTTTAAGGTTGAATAATTATGAGAAATTTTCCACAATCCAAATAAAGGTAAGAAGCTAAAGATAATCGCAACTTCAATTACGGTTAAACAATTATAGGGCGAGATTATACTAATTCTAGTCAAACAGGCAGTTTATGAAGGAAAATATTGCATGATGGTAGAAGAGGTAAAGTATTCAGTTAAGTCAAATAAGATCAAATAAGCAACAAGGGAAACTAGGCAAGTAATTTCTAATTTAAGCAGGAAGAGATGAAACTAGCAACCAGGAACTCAGATATAACAATTACAACTTCATACACAGGGAATATAACGACCCTAGAACTCTGAAAGGCCAACTTCATACAAATAAGTCCGGGTACGCACTCGTCACCTCGCGTACACGGGCTACAATCAACATAGAAGACTCAAATCCATAGTGGTAGTTCCCCCACATAAGGTTACGCAAGATACTTACCTCAAAGACGACAACCCGGTACTCTAAAATGGACTTCTCGGGTGAAAAGACCTCCGGACAGCTTAAATCCAACTATAACAACTCCAAAACACACATAAATCATATAAGGAACTATTACAAATAATAAAGTTTCAATCTTTACAAAAATATAAAAATCGACCCAAAAGTTGACCCCCGATCCCGCACCTCAGAAATCGATAAATTTTGCGAAATCCGAATACTCATTCCAATACGAGTTCAACCATACAAAATTTTTCAATTTCCGATACCATTTGGTCCCCCAAATCACGGTTTTGCATTTTAGAAATTTTCTTTCAAAACCAATATTTTTCTCAACTCAAAACACAAATTAAATGATGAAAATATAAATAAAATCATGGAATATATTTGATTCTAGTTGAAGAACACTTACCCAATCGATTTGTGTGAAAAACTCATCAAAAATCGCCAAGAATCGAGCTCTAGAAGTCAAAATGTGATAAAAATGGTGAAACCCTCGATTTTGGATTATATTCTATCTGCCCAGATATTTTGAGCATCGCGATCGCGTGAGAAGGGATGCGATCACGTAGAAGAAAAATCTTTGCTTGCCAAAAGGTGCTATGCGATCGCGTATAAGGAAATTATCTGCTGCCCAAAGCCACACTACGCGATTGCGAAGCTGGAATGCGATCATGTAGAAGAAATAATTTGATGCCCAAATTGAAGCACTCCGCGAACGCGGACTGAGAAGATGCGAACGCGAAGAAAAATCCGGCTAACACTACACGATCGCGAACCACTCTATGCGATCGCGATGAAGGAAAAACCTGCAGGTCAGAAACACTATGCGATCGCGGCCGTCGCGACCCAAAATCCTAACTCAGGTCGTGATGGCGCCCAACACCGGGGTTAGGCAAGCCAACACTTGCTTTACTAGCGGGATTTCCTTTTTACATAAAACGTTCCAATACTTACAAGGTTTTAAGTTTAAAATCATTAAGTGAAAAACGGATAAATTAACCAACTTGAACCAATGTGCCCAAAAGGATCATAATCAACATATACAGTTCCAAAAATGTAATGTCTACTAGGTATGCCAGGAACTAGTGTCACAAGTCTACATGCGGACTAGAAGAATATACAAAGATAGAATAAATTGTTCTACTGTCTGGAAGAAGTAGACAGATATAAACAAAAGACAACTCCATAGTGCTGCTGAGAAACGCCAAGGGAAGCAACTCACCGTGAAGTCAGGTACAGAATATACTCTCAGGATCGAGCTTCGCTCTGATAACCAGATGCACCTGCCTCAGAACATGTACAATTAAGTACAGAAGCGTAGCATGAGTACATAAACAGATATGTACCAAGTGAGTATCCCATCTAATATCTAAGAAGTAGTGACGAGAGGTCGACGTGATACTTACTAAGGTCAGAATGTAATAATATAGTTAAATGAAGGCTAGGCAGGGATAGTAGTCGTAATAATCACAAAGTCATGAAATATCAAGTATAAATTTGTAATTTAACTTTGCACGTCAATTTCACTAGCATATAATGTACAAATTTCCTTTTTACATGAATCAAATTATACAAGTATCACAAACTCCCAGTCAATTATATAGCACATAGTATGCCGAAAGCGTACGGCCGAAGCGTCACGAAAATAAATATGCACTGTCGAGGGTCGAACGACTCGAACCTAGATGCATCTATTACCCCGCTCGTGAATCGAACATTCGACGCGGTTGACATAATGATAGGGCTATCCCGCTCATGAATCATACATGTGACGTGGGTGCCCATATACATACACATAATTATCAAGAATCTAAGGATTTAACAGAGATCATGCTTGAAGTCAAGAATTTAAGCAATGTAAGTTTGAATGTAACTTCCTAGATATAGTCATACAAATTCGAGGATACTAAGCAACTCAAAATACATTTAAGGTCACATACAAGGCACATAAAAGCATGCTTGTGAGTCCTAAAACTACCCAACATAATATAGTAGTAGCTACGCACGGACCCTCGTCACCTCGTGCGTGTGTATCCCCCGCAAATAAGGACATGCAATTATTCATAATCACATATGGGGACAATTCCCTCTTACAAGGTTAGAAAGGAGACTCACCTCGTGCCGAGCCTACTTTCCGGGTCAAGAACGCGCCCGAAACTCCAAACTCGCTTCCCAAGGAGTCGAAACTAGTAAAATATGGTATACATGAGTTAATCTATGCTCAAGAGTATAAAATTCACCTTAAAAAGTAGTTATTTCAACCTACTTTGAAAATTTCCAAAATACACCTACGGGCCCACATGCTCGGATTCCGGAAATTTTTTAAGGAAACACTCACCCATAACCTAAGGATCATTAATATATGATTTTTGTGTGTTTTCAAAATCAATTCCATGGTAATTCCCTCATTTCATAAAAACCTAAATTTTTGCCCTAACCCATGATTTATACTAATTTAGGATGTTAATCTACCTAGGAATTCAAGTATTAAATCAATACTAGGGTGGAAATTATTTACCTTCCAGTGGTTAAGTCGGGGGCCTCTTTTGCATGCCTAAAATCGCGAAGGAAGAAGGTGGGAATGCTAAAAAATGGAATTTTCCCATATTTTAAAAGACCTCACTGCCTACAGGGACTCCGCACGTGCGTCTCAAGGACCGCACCTGTGATCTCGCACCTGCGGAATTGGACAAAGGGACCTGGGCTCGCACCTACGTAGAGGAGCCCGCACATGCGGCTCCGCTCCTGCGGATTATGATCCGCACCTACGAGGAATGGCAGCCTCACCTAGGGTCGCACCTGTGAGACCTGGACCGCAGGAGCGGTCTCGCACCTGCGACTGGTCAACGGCAGGTGCGGTTACACCAGATCTGGTGCTCCAGCAGTTATAGCTGCTGGTTTTTGGCCTCGTTTGGTGCCCGAACGACACCTGGGCCCACCCGAGCCCCCGTCCAAATATACCAACAAGTCCCAAATCATAACACGGACTTGCTCGAGCCTTCGGAACACCCAAAACAACGCTAAAACTCAAAATCACACCGCAAAACCCCTAAAATCAAACTTAAGAACTTTAAGTTCTTGAATTCGCTAACAATGCGCCGAACCGACCTATACTACTCGAAATGACACCAAATTTTGCAAGCAAGTCACAAATGAAAAAACGGAACTATTCCCGGTCTTAGAATTCAGTTCAGACCTCGATATCACAAAAACACGTTCCAAAACTCAATTCAAACTTAAAGAAACTCTATTTTTTCTATTTGGCGCCGAGACGCTCCCGGGTTATCCAATACCCATTCCGGACATACACACAAGTCCGAAATCATCATACGAAGCTACTAGAACCGTCGAAACTCGATTCTGAGGTCGTTTACTCAAAACGTTGACCGAAGTCAAACTTGGCCTTAAAGACCAACCTTAAGGAACTAAGTGTTCCTATACTACTCTAAACCCTTCCGAATCCCGAACCACCTGTCCTCACAGGTCATAAATCATAAAAAGCAACTACGGGAAGTCTCATTCAGGGGAACGGGGTCCTATAACGCAAAATGACCGATCGGGTCATTACAGCGGCTATGCATATGCGATCGCATAGAAGAAAACATCAGAAAACATAACAATAGTGAAAATTTGAAAGAATTTGACCCGAAGCCCATCCTAAACACACCCGAGGCCTGCGGGACCTGTCTAAACACACAAACAAGTCATATAACCTAACATGTACTCGCTCGATGTCTCAAATCACATCAAACAACGCCGAAATGATTAATCACACCAAAATTCAAACTTATGAACTTTCAAATATTCAAATCTCTAAACTCGTGCCGAAACCTATCAATTTAACCCGGAATGAAGTTAAATTTTGCAGACAAGTCCCAATTGACATCTCGGAGCTGCTCTAACTCTCGGAATCTCATTCCGACCCTGATATCCCAAAAAGTCAATTGTGGTCAAACTTCTCCATTTTCCAAACTTCAAATTTTCCAACTTTCGCCGAATTACCTCAAATTACTCGAGGGACCTACAAAACAAATTACAGACGCACGCCTAATTCCAAAATCATCATACGAAGTTATTGACATCACCCAAAACACATTCCGAGTCCATTTACGCAAAAGTCAAACCTCCGATCACTTAAGCTTCCAAAATTGAAATTTTTCTCCCAATTCGACTCCAGATTATCCGGTCACTGAATCCAACCACGCACATAGGTCGATATACACAATGTGAAGTTGTTCATGACCTTACGCCACCGAACGAAGCTTAAATGTCACGACCCGAAATCCTAACTCAGGTCGTGATGGCGCCCAACACCAGGGTCAAGCAAGCCAACACTTTCTTTATTAGCGGGATTTCCTTTTTACATAAAAAGTTCCAATACTTACCAAGTTTTAAGTTTAAAATCATTAAGTGAAAAATGGATAAATTAACCAACTTTAACCAATGTGCCCAAAAGGATCATAATCAACATATACAGTTCCAAAAATGTAATGTCTACAACGTGTGCCAGGAACTAGTGTCACAAGTCTACATGCAGACGAGTAGAATATACAAAGATAGAATAAACTGTTCTACTGTCTGGAAGAAGTAGACAGATATAAACAAAAGACAACTCCATAGTGCTACAGAGAAACGCCAAGGGAAGCAGCTCACCGTGAAGTCAGGTACAAAATATACTCTCAGGATCGAGCTCTAGTCTGATAACCAGATGCACCTGCCTCAGAACTTGTACAATTAAGTACATAAGCGTGGCATAGGTACATAAACAGATATGTACCCAGTGAGTATCCCGTATAATCTCGAAGAAGTAGTGACGAGAGGTCGACGTGATACTTACTAGGGTCAGAATGTAATAATATAGTTAAATGAAGGCTAGTCAGGGATAGTAGTCGTAATAATCACAAAGTCATGAAATATCACGTATAAATTTGTAATTTACCTTTGCACATCAATTTCACTAGCATATAATGTACAAATTTCCTTTTTACATGAATCAAATTATAAAAGTATCACAAACTCCCAGTCAATTATATGGCACATAGTATGCCGAAAGCGTACGGCCGTAGCATCGTGAAAATAAATATGCACTGTCGAGGGTCGAACGACTCGAACCATAGATGCATCTATTACCCCGCTCGTGAATCAAACATGCGACGCGGTTGACATAATGATAGGTGATGTTTTATAGGTCAATACCACACAAGAGGGGGGTGATTTGTTTGGTGTCCAATTTTCGAGTGCAGTCTCTATAGGAGAACCTGGTTCTTTTTGGTGTTCCAACTTCTACGGTTTGCAGAAAAGTAATTGCATAAATTAAAGAACACAACAATTTTACGTGGAAAATACCTGGCTCAAAAGGTAAAAAAAACCACGACCTACTTCCTAGTAGAATTTTTCCAAACTCTTCACTACAACTCTGAACCAAACAGTATTTACAAAATAATCTCTTTTGTAAACCTAAGGACTAACTCTAATCCCTTTGTGGAAAACTAGCCTCTAACTAATTGCGACAAACTTCAAGTTAACTCTAACTTGATCAATGTATACCTATTATAATTGCTTCTAATAAAGCTGAAAGATACAATATTTAATCAGCTACTACAAACCAACTAGACTCAAAAGATAACAGATGGAACTGGTTCTTCTAGCAGGTTCAAGTAGCTTTTGTGTCGCACAAGGATTCTGCTTGCAAAATTGCTTTGGTAATTTTACTTTCAGTTCTTGTTTCACTTTTGTCTTTGTGCGATCAATTCTTCAGCAGGAATACTTCAATATTTTATCGCGCCAGTAGTTGAGATGTTGTTGTTCAGTTCTAGTGCAACTCTTCCTTGGTGGAAGAGTTTGTGTTCATCTCAACTTCCTCGATTGTTTCTGTCCTTGCTGAATTCGAACTCTTTTTTCTTATCACTTTGCAACCTTTTTGCTTTAGGAGACAACCTCTTAGCTCAAAGATAATTCACAGATCATGTTTATCTCCTGTGCATGTATGCTTCTTGTGCCAATGGGTCTGTTTGATTATGTTTGCCCTGATGGACCTAGTTCAACTGGGTAGGAATTTGTCAATCTTCAAAACCATGCAGTGACTTGGTTCAATAAATTCCTCATTTTTGATGATGACAAACTATGTGCTTAACCATGTACATACTTCAATCCAACATAGACACTTTGTAAAGTTTTTAAGCATTTATCATAGAGAGACCAGGTTCATTAGGTTATAAAATATCACCAAAATCTTTGAAGCACATATCTTCCCCCTTTTGGCATCATCGAAAAGTTGCAAAATGATAAACTTACCAGAGTTTTTAACAATTACTCATGGCCATTGAGGCAACTGCAGGTGCAAAGTATGACTAATCATCAAAAGAAACCAATCAAATGTAAGCTATTTAAGAAACTGAGACTGAATCAATAACCAAAAAGAAAATTCATTAATTAGATCATAGATCAAGCACCATACACAAAATGAATTAAAAACAGTCGCAACCATGAGCAGAACAACAAAAAAACATAACAAGATAAAATCCCAAACTGGGTATTGAAGGGGTTTTGGTGGAAGTGGACTCCTAAGGCTGGAAAGGGGAAGATGAGGTTGTGGTCTTGGCTTGAAGAAGGGAGAGAATTTGTTGAAGAACACCCTCATTCTTCTCCTTCTCTTTGGCTAATTCAGTTCTGAGAGCATCCCCCCCCCCAGCTTCAACCTCAATAAGGCGAGATTTCAATCGAAGGATCTCTGCATCCTTTATCTCACATTCCTGCACAAGTGACCTGACCTTGCTATTAACATGCATTTTCCTAGATGAACCAGGTTCATCCTCATGAACATTTACAATGTAGTCACATATCAGCAGTGTATTCTTCCCAAAATATTCCTTAGCAGTAGCTATCTAAGCTTTCTTCACAGGAACCTTGAAGTGGGCAAGCGCAGCAGTCAGAAAAAATCCATAAGGTATAGCGTGTGCCTTGGCTCCATTCACAACTCTGTCCAAGAGATGGATGATGAAAGCAGGCCAATTGATCTGCTTACCCCTGCACAAGCATTCCATAAGCGTGAGGTCCATATAGCTGGCAATGTGCCTTCGCACTTGTCTTGGCAGCAGAAACTTGATCACAAACTCAAAGAACAGTTTGTGTTGAGGTCGCATCTCGTTCTTGAATACTGCCCTGGGCTCAGGTTCTTGTTCATTTTCACAGAAAAACCTGGTGATGTTGAGAGCTGAGGCCAAACCATCCAGATTAGGCCATATCAGCCTTGTATAATCATCATAACCCTCAGCAGGGATATTCAGTATCTCTCCCAACTCCTTTGCATCAAACAAGATGT
Source organism: Nicotiana undulata (assembly GCA_005239495.1). Lineage (NCBI taxonomy): Eukaryota > Viridiplantae > Streptophyta > Magnoliopsida > Solanales > Solanaceae > Nicotiana > Nicotiana undulata. Next base: position 15,550 of record ML275218.1, on the reverse strand, counting down.
CAACTCCTTGAACCCTAGTAGATACCCTGCCATCCTTGACATTTGCGTTGGCCATAAATTCAACCAACTCATTCCTAGCCAGCCTTCCTTCCAGGCGGAGAACCATGTCCTTCCACCCTTGCACATCCAGGTTATCCATCAAGAAATCATCCCTGATTCCTCAAGGTCTCTAACCATCTTTCCTTTCAAGATAGTACGTTTGCCAAACATGGTGAGTTTGTCAGTCTCAGCACCAGACTCTTCCTCTTCTCCTCCACTCCATTCCTCATCATCAGTAATCCTTACTTTCTTTGACTCAAACCTAGTCCTCTTTGAAATGGTTGAGGGTGTGGCATACACAGATGCTGACTTCTTGGAAGAAGCCTTAGCTTTCTTGGGTTTAGGTGTCTCAAACACAACTGGAGTAGGCTGCTCCTCATGATGGACCAGGTCCATCGCATCATCATCAATAGTAACTGCCTCAATAGGCTCTCCCACTTTTTCCTTTCCCTTGGCAGCCTTCTTCTTTTTGCTCTCTCTCAGAGCTCTTTTCAATTCTTATTCTCCTTGCCTGACAGCACTTCTTGTAGCTCGAATCTTTGGGGCAGGAGCATCAGCAGATAATGAAGCTTTCCTCTTCTTTGGTGGAAATAGGGTAGTAGCCTTCTTGGACTTTGGAGTTCTTTTCTTTTTGGGATTATATGACTCCCCCAACTTCCTCAGCATCTCAGCCAACGTCTCCTCAATAGATGAACTAAGTTCATCTACTGATTGTTGTAGGCTCTCCAAACCTGTTGTTGCTTCCCCAGAAATGCTTCCTCCTAAAGTTGTGACTCCTTCCTCATCAATCACAGGAGCGGGGCCACAAATAGCCATAGTGGCACCGTCCTTCCCAAATCTCCTTATTGAGCTCCCTTCTCCCTCTCTCTCAAGGTTCATATTCTTACCAAGTTTTCTCCGCCTATCCGGCACCTCTACATCCACAATCGACCTAACCAAAACAAATATGTTCTCAACCATACCAGCTGCAGACCCAACTTCAAGATTTCCCTATTCAGTGTCAGATGAACCTGGTGCTTCATCCTCATTAGAGGATTTGAAGGATTCACTAGAGGATTCAGAATCTTGGACCTTGATAGCTTGAAGTATTTCTTCCAAAAACTTGGCACGAGAACCAGAAGCAACTGATTTCCTGGCCAAACCTTTCACTCTACGTGCCCTGGGGGCTGAAGTAGGGTTAGGTGTAGGTTCAGGAGTAGGTTCAAGAACTAGAGGGTTTTGGGGGGTTGAAGATCTGGCTGGAGAATATGAATTGTATACTGATGGAGAATTAGAACTAGAATTATCATCCCCATAATCAGGGTTGGTGGAGGAAGATAAAGTAGGGGGTGGTGAAGACATTTTTATGAATAATTTTGGAAGAGAAGAAAGTCGATCAGTTTTTGTTTGAGAGGAATGAAGAACTAGGTTCGACGATTATGCTTTTGAAGAGGGGAGGTAATGATGGCCTTTTAAAGATGTGGTCATTAATTGTACAACGGGCAGATTTATTAGTCAAGTGAGTGTCTAATGCGTTGTAGCGGTGTCATTGATTAGACGGTTAGAGATCCCTAAATATAGGCTAATTAAGATACGATGGGACTCTTTGGAAGTAGTTCATTTTAGGGAGAAGTACTAAGAATTTGAAATAAACCAAATATAGATAGAGTCCTGCTCATGTGTGACTATAATTATTTCAATAAGTGTATGGAGATGAGCACATACCTTGTCAGTCAGATGCACCAGCAGCGATGAACCAGGTTCATCGTGTTAAAGTCTTTAATTTGCCTCAATTTACAAAGATAGAAAAATATCATTAGCTACCAGGGAATCATATTAATACATGCCAAGAGAGTATGGCAATAAATTCATAATACTGAGCAATGATTAGTCTGGTTAATTATCTATTTTAGTGTTTCTAGGCAAAAAAAAAAAAATTAGTTTTTCTTTTTCTTTTTCATTTTTTTCATTTTTGTTTTTCAATTAGGTGATCTTAATCATCCCTAATTCAAGCCGGCTTCTCTCAAAATGCTCCCTACTCAGTGCTTTAGTAAAGATATCTGAAATTTGTTTGTAAGTAGAACAAAATTCGATTGAGATCATTCCTTTTTCATAGTTATCCCTTAGGAAATGGTGTCTAACATCTATGTGCTTATTTATTTTATGATGAACCGGGTTCTTCATCATACTAATTGAACTAGTGTTGTCACAGAAAATAGGAATGCATCCAACCTCTATACCAAAGTCCATGAGTTGTTGCTTGATCCATAGCAACTGAGCACAACATGAGGCTGCAGCCATATATTCAGCCTCAGCAGTAGACAAGGCTACTGAATTTTGTTTCTTGGTGGCCCAAGACACAAGGTAAGAGCCCAAAAAGTGATCCATGCCTGAAGTACTTTTCCTGTCAACCAGGAAACCCGCATTAGCATATCCTACAAGGTCGAAATTACTACCTTTAGGATACCAAAGGCATAAATCAGTAGTGCCTTTCAGATTTCTCAGAATTCTCTTCACTGCAGTTAGATGGGACCTCTTTTGGATTTGCCTGAAACCTAGCACACAGTCCTACACTGAACACAATGTGAGGTCTGCTGGTAGTGAGATATAATAAACACCCAATCATCCCTCTATATAGCTTCTGAACAACAGATGAACCAAGTTCATCCACATCTAATTTTGTAGTTGTGGCTATGGGGGTGTCAATTTCCTTTGAGTCTTCCATTTTAAATCTTTTGAGAAATTCTTTCACATATTTTTGTTGATGGATCATTGTTCCATTTGAGTTTTTCTTGATTTGCAAGCCTAAAAAGAAGTTTAGCTCACCCATCATACTCATCTCAAACTCACTCCCCATAAGTTTAGCAAATTCCTTACTCAATTTTTCAGAGGTTGCCCCAAATATGATATCATCCACATATATTTGCACAACCAGAAGATCCTTACCTTTTTCCTTTAAGAACAAGGTACTGTCAATTTTACCTCGTTTGTATCCATGTTCTAGCAGGAATTTTGATAGCCGCTCATACCATGCTCTTGGTGCTTGTTTGAGTCCATACAAAGCCTTGTCAAGTTTGTATACATGGTCAGGTGTCTCCTTGCTTTCAAAACCTGGAGGCTGTTTCACAAATACTTCTTCCTTTAGATAGCCATTGAGGAAAGCACTCTTTACATCCATCTGATGGAGAGTGAATTCCATGTGTGCGGCAAATGCTATAAGAAATCTGATTGCCTCCAATCTTGCCACAGGAGCAAAGGTCTCATCATAGTCAATTCCCTCTTCTTGACTATATCCTTGGAAAAGCAGTTTGTCCTTGTTTCTTGTAACAGTTCCATCATCATCGAGTTTGTTCCTGAAGACCCACTTGGTGCCAATTACCGATCTGTCTAGTGGTCTGGGTACCAAGTGCCATACTTGACTTCTTTCAAATTGATTCATCTCTTCTTGCATGGCATTTACCCAGTCAGCATCCTGTAAGGCTTCACCAATATTCTTTGGTTCAATCAAGGATAGAAAAGCATCAAACACACACAGATTTTTCAAGGAGGATCTTGTTTTGATTCCGGATGTCAAATATGTTATGATGTTCTCAAGAGGGTGAGAACTCTGATATCTGTGTGGTTTGAGCACCAATTGTTCACTTCTAGATGATCCCATGATGTCTTGTTGTTGTGGAACAGGATCAGGGCCAAGGTCCAGAGTACTTTGCTGTTGAGTTCCCCCTGTCATGTTGCTCGGGGTAGTTGGACTTGGTCCATCACTTGCTCCATCTTCCATAATTGCTTCAATTTGTTCACTGCGTCTGACCAGTCCAAGCTCCTCATCTTCTGGTTCCTGTCTCTCAGAAAGAGTGTTAGTTTCATCAAAGACAACATGCACACTCTCTTCTACACACATAGTTCTTTTATTATACACTTTATAAGCTTTGCTATGTGATGAATATCCCAAGAATACTCCCTCATCACTTCTGGGATCAAATTTACCTAGGGAATCTTTGCCATTGTTGTGCACAAAGCACTTGCATCCGAAAGCCCTAAGGTGGGGTATGTTGGGCTTTCTCTCTTTAAGTAATTCATA